>JARFOC010000341.1:903866-931512 GCA_031763485.1 Osmoderma eremita | reverse complement strand
ATCCTAATCCTATATTCATTGTCGTTCGTTTTTACCGGTCCCAGTATTGTTCTCATTATCCTTCTTTCTGTTATTCTAATTAGACATATATAACTCTCAATTGTCACTTGATAACAAAATTGTGCTATAGTACAGGGTCATGCTTAACCCTATTTTGTCTATCGTACACACATTGCCTTTAGCTTTGTTTTAGCTTTTAGCCATTGTTGAATAATGCATTACTCTGATTATTTATTACGACATTATACCAGGTGTGTAAATTAAGTAATAAGAGTAAAAACGAAGCGTTTGATATGGCAACAAGGGAAGCACAGAACATGAAGGGGCGACAAGTGGACACTACATTACGCGTTCAGTGCAAGTTTGAACTCAATCAAGTCATTTCGTTGTCCGTTGTTGTTTTTTTCCGTGAACCGTGTTTTCGTAATGCGTTCTACAAATGAAAGACATTAATTTCGGGCAACGGTGTTTATCATGTTTTGTTACAAAATTGGGTAAAGTGCAACAGAAACATTCGAAAAACTTCCTACGGAGCCTACGGAGATAGTGTTTTGTCAAAAGCCCAGGTGTTTCAGTGATTTAAGGCATTTTCAGAAGGAAGAGAGTCAATGGGAGATGAGCCACGCAGCGGAAGGCCTCCAACTGGAACAATCGATGACAATGTCGACAAAATCCGCGATCATGTGCGTTTAGATCGTCAGTTGACGATGAGAATGATCGGGGAACAGTTGAATTTGCGTCACACCACCGTTCAGCAAGTTTTGACTAATGAATTGGGAATGAAAAAGATGTGCTCAAAATAATCCCCAAAAAGAGTTTCGCAGGAACAAAAGGCCATCAGGAGAGAAAGGTGCCTTGGCATTTTGGAATCGATTAAAAATAATAAAAAAAAATTTGGAACGTGGTGGTAAGAGTTGGGTATTCGAGTATGACCCGGAAACAAAACGCCAGAGTCTGGAATGGCACACTTCATGCTCTCCAAAGCACAAGAAAGCAAGAATGAGCAAATCAAAGATAAAGAGCATGCTGATTTGTTTTTTTGATAGCCAGGGAATCGTTTACAAAGGGGTCGTACCTCAAGGTCAGACAGTTAATCAACATTTTTACCGAGAAGTTCTCAAAAGATTCCGAAAGGGGGTCATATGTATGAGACCAAACATCAAGCACGATTGGATCCTGCATCATGACAATACGCCTTGTCACACAGCAATTTCCATAAACGGTCTTTTGGCCAGTAAAAATATTTCTGTGGCTCCTCAGCCTCCTTATTCACCTGACTTGAGGCCTTGTGACTTTTTTCTCTTCCCAAGGTTGAAAATTCATCTGAAGGGACATCGTTTTGAGACACTCGAAAACATTCAAACGGCTGTAACCGACCAGCTAAAGGCGATTCCAATACCCGAGTTCCAGCACTGCTATGAGAAATGGAAGAACCGTCCCCAACGTCGTGTGGCTTCCCAATGGAGTAATTTTGTGGGAGACAACGTTCAATTGTTATTATATTCAAATAGAAATATTTTAAAATATCAGCCTCATTACTTAATTTACACACCTCATATATATAGGTAAAATGAAGAATTCTAATTTTATTTCACATTTATTTTCCCAGTCTGTTGTACATAATCCCTATAAACACACATCCCTATAAACTATTATTATCCTGACAAGTACATCAAGTTACTGTTTACCATGATATGGATCTATACGTCATTCTTCCATATATTGTGAGACCTATATTTAACGGAAATCATATCAGTACGTCTTTCGAAGCAGTCAGTGATCGGGTGCGGTCGATCGTACGACATTAACGCTTGACATCTCTTTCTAGCACGCGGAGCGCGTTCCGCTTGCGGTCACCGTGCACGTCACGTTATCGTCATTGGTGCTAATGAAATCTCGTATCTGAGAAGTGAGGCCCCGAGCGAATGTCACTAGATGATGGGCGGCCGGTAACAAGTTAATATGCATTTTAATTTGATAAGACCACCCGGTAGTAATGATCGCGTTCTGCATAAATCATTTCTTTTTCTCACACCGCGTAAGCCACGAACGAGTGGATGGGGAGAATGTTTTGTTACTGTCTGCTCGCTACCTTAAGATGACGGCTTTCTGCCTTTGTTTAGAAGTTTTTTTCTTTTGCGTTCTCGGCGTTTAGTTGCCTTCTGTATGACATGCGGTTTACCGCTGAAAAGTATTTATGTTTAGTGCTATTTTGATTAGGTTGATCTTCCTTCTTTGTTAAAAGTCAATATTAAAGTACGGGTAACAACAATGTTTAATTTGTCGATTTATTTTGTTTCGCATTATTGTTGATAACGTACCTTTTAGTTTTATTCACGTTAAAACCTTGTGATATAGTGATACAAATAAATAAATTAAAGAATTTTAACAACTATAGCAACGAGGTACGAAGGTACGAATTGCAAGATATTACGGGAAACAAATTTGTATTCGAAATATTTTTTTTTCATCTTTTGGATGGTTACACTTCGAACTAAGGAAATCACATGTTATTATGTTAAACTGTTCGTAAGTTACAGGTGGAAATGGAGTTCACATTTTTTAAAGGTCTTTCGTACCGAGATAATATCTATATGCTACCAGATCACGTTAAATTGATTAATTTTGTTCGATATACAATTAGTGCAGAATGTATAATGAAATCCAAAAAACAATGGTCTGGAAAAATTGTTCATAGACTTATGATCTGCATAGGAAAGCGTTTTAGAAAAAGCAGGTTCGAACCCGGAATATCTATTGCATCATATGATATTATTACCGTTGTTTCTAGAAATTGCGGTTATAAATTTACCAATACGCGACTTTCTTCGCATGTAGATCTCAATTTCAACGTTTGACGTAGTGATAATTTCACGTTATCTGCTCGCAATTCCAGCCTTAAATATTATCACATGGCACGCAAGCATTATATAACAACATCTGAAAAGTATCAGCGCTAGAAACGAGACACTGTTGCGTATTCTGCCTATATTTACGCAATAAGTACACAATAAGTAATACGATATTAAACGCCAGGCATTATGACCGTACATTATACGATTACACCATTCTATAAATTATAATAAGCAGTGGATATGAATTACGGGCGCTATAAATCTAAATACAAAACTGAGAATTAAATTAATTTACTTTCACTTCGGGTGCGCATTTTGAAATTGTGCCAAATTTTTTTCTTGAAATCGCTAGATTAAGACTTTAAGTTTTAGATTGCGGTAAGTGCTCAATGTATTTCGCTGCAAGTCGTAAATACGGTCTGAGTCTGAAATATGAAATGAAAAAGTAATGCCTAGTAGCTCTAATGATATGTTATCGAAAACTCTTAATATATAGGACGTGACTTCTAAGCTTTTAAGAGGAAAAGAATACTTTTTAAATTTATTAAGGAATTTGTTAAGATACAAGTTTTACGCGTTAGTTTTGATATTTTTATATGTTACTTTAAATACATTTTTACGTCAAAATTTATTCTTTTTCTTTTTTCTTAACAGTCGATTTTGGCAGCCTTATCCTTTCTATAAGTATGGTTATTAATTGGCAATTCTTCACCATTTATATCATACTCAGCCTGTATACAAGTATGTATTATACACTAAAGGCTTTATCTGATATTGCAAAGTCAAAATCAGGGATGTTTGCAGTTACGTCAGATTTGTTCATGGCATATGCAGCGTGCGTAACAAATTCATTTTGATTCAGTTACACCAACCGCGATTGCAACGAATTGTACGAAATGACGATTGTCAATTTTTTTGAGGTTATTAACAAAACTTTCATAAATGTATTACTTCGCTTGTAAATACTTACAAAATAGAAGTGAATAGGTTATTCTGAAATACATACTTATGTTTTTTTAAATTAAAATGATGTCTCACATTAACATTGTCCTTATAACCACCTATATTTAAATCAAAATAAGTAGAAAATTTGGAAGCAAAAAACATGAAACTGTTTCGAATATAGAATGTATCTATGGTGTAGTCTAATATGCATTACCAATGATAAACTAAAGTAAATTGAAGTCAATAGGAAATTTTTATTTTATTCTTATAACAAAGTAAAGGGAAAAAGATATGTAGGTTATGTACATAATATCCTTTTCTATAGTAACATATGAAAGACATAATATAAAGTAAATTAATTAAAAAGATCCCAATATTGAAAGAAAAAAGCACTTAATACAATTAAAAAATGTTTAATATGTGCCTTCGCTGTAGTCTCCTGAACCACAATTGACCGTTAGGACAAATTCTTCAACATTTGCATTTGCTTGTGAAGCAGAAACAGGATATGCATGCAATTTCATGCAATATCATGGTAAAGGAAGTCGACTTCAGGAGACAATTCACATCTCCTACAGCCGTATCAAAACCTGTGGCACTACGTCTATATGGACAATTATTATAAAAGTGTCGATACGAGTCAAGTCTTGTTATAAAATGGATTCCGAAGTTGTGGTACAATGCATGCAAATAGAGGCCATCTTGCATGTTTACAAAATGCAAATTAAAAAGAAGCGAATCTATGTTTCGTCTCCGAAAAGGTATTCCTTTACAATGCTGGCAATCAAAAAGACCAATTCCAATGATATCAACAATTCATTCGGCCAGTATCATAGAAAGTACAAATATTGACTGGAAGACAAAAGAAAAAAATTGGTAGCCGATATGTGTTATAGATTATAATAAATCGATGAAAGCCGGCGATCGCGCTTATCAATATTCGTCACATTATTCTATTGTAGAACGCACAAAAAATGGACGAAAAGGACAGTGATGTTCTTGCTAAATGGAGCTCTTTTCAAAGCCTTTAGAGTTTTGAAAACTTTAATTGCAGCTTATTGCATGATGTGATCAAAGAATGAATAAGTGGCAATGTTCTAGATAATACTGATGATCCAGGAACCAGTACATCTGGTACATGTAGAAGATATTATTTTCCGAACAGATTATTGGATGCCAAAAAATATAAAATTGTAAAAATATTTACGGGTGGCAAAAAAAAGAACCCCGAGAGACAATGCCGTGTTTGTGCTACTCACAAGAAAAAGAGTTTAACCTGTTTTATGTGCCAGTTTTGCAATGCTCCCCGTTCATAAGGGCGAATGTTTTTTTTAAATACCACACATTTCAAAAATATTAGTGTTGGTAAATATTTTTAAAAAACAATAAGATAATTTATACATTATAATAAATTTAAATAGTTTGTGTAAATAGTTTAAAAGACATTATATTATATTATTATAATATATTATAAACTATAAATTATCGCGTTTTTATCAAATTTTATTGAAATATGTCATAGATGTATAGATTAGATCTCAAACGCGCAATTTTTCGCGAATTTCGCCCTCTACGCATATTAGTTTGGTCTGTTTGGCTACCCACCCAAAATGAGTTAACTAGCTAAGACATGTTATAGACTTTTATCTCGCTTGCGCATACGTTTGCTTCCAGTTTTTAGATATTACGCTTGTCTTCACTTAACCGATCGATTAATAACTACAAACATTCGTGATTTTTCCTGTATATAAGTTACGTATAGCGTATAACACAATATTTATTATTAGCACAACTAAATGGTACGTTTACTTACAATTCTGCCCGCCTCGTTGTTATGCAAATTCATCTTCTCCCTCAGACTTCTACCCCTTTCGCCAGCGTCCACGAATTCCCTGCCGAACTTGAAACCGAAGTCGATATTATCGGAACAGCCGCCCCATTCCCAATCGTGAACGCTATTCACCGAGGCAGCCGTAGCGGCAGAAGTGGACGGCGTGTGAGCTTTCCTTCGGTGACGGCTGTAATCGCAATTGCACGTCGCTATAGCTCCTTCACTGCACGCCCTAGCTATCGCATGGGTCACAGCGGCGCTGGTTATGGCATATATGAACGCAGTCTCTCTACATCCTAGAAAGATAAAATAAAACGTCAAAAGATCAATTTAAATTACGCAATCGAACTAATTATTAAAGGCAGTATAGAAGTTTGTGTTTAATGTATATGTTATTGTACGATTTAGAAGTAAAATTAATTTAATCTCTCACAGCACAAACTGTGTTGTGCCATACTACTGAAGAACTATGGAGACGTATTAACGGAAATACCTTAAAAAGGAACCTACCAAGACGAAAATGTGGCAGTAGGCTATAACATAAACCAACAAGTTGGAAATTTCCTATTCAAATTTTTGTACAGACGACATCGAAGTCTCAAAATTCGTCAATAGGAAGAAGGCAAACGTTACAACGTTGTATACAATTTCATAAAAATATACGAATAATCTCTGGGTGTTCATGTATTTATGGCTGCCAGCATTAATTTGTGCTTAAAAGCGGAATTTGCAAAACATATTGTTTTGAAAGACATTTAACAATCTTTCCGGATGCAATATCGCCAAATAATGATACTGCTTGGGTGTGGTTCAATTATATTTTAAGAAGATTGACGACACACGTATCCGCGCGAAACGCGGTGGCAAGATTACTATTCCAGGAAATTTGGTAAAATAGTACATAAAGATACATAAAGACTTCTTAACCCATTAATGGCCAAGGATGAAAATAACTATAAATGGCATAAAATTTTGATGTATATTAATTAGTAAACTATATCTAAGTAATCTTTTGTATAAAATAAATAAATATATATTTCCAAGAAGCTAAAAAATAATCTTTTGAACGCGAAACTTTGGCATAATACGTTATTTTTCTAAATATGTTATATAAAACTGCAAAGGCACCAAATTTTAAAGCCGAACTGAACGGGCCTTCCTCTTATAAACATTTTGGCAGAATGCAAAAATATGGAACCATTTGACAAATTATACTAAAATGTATCAAGTTGTAGATATTTTTTGTTCATTATATCATGAACCGGTCTCAGTTTGGCAAATTTATGGCTTTTGTCTAATGCAGTATTATCTCCAAAGTACAAGTTTCATTTGATAGCTCTGAACATATTCCTACTCATAAATTTTCTAACCATGTCGAAACCTTTATCAAAATCCTTAGACCAGTACATGTCAATAGCAGGAAGAGTATGAAAACCCGTAAGTATTATTTAGGAGTAATGAGCCCAGCATTGTTTATCTTGATCATGGATGATGTCATAAAGGCAGTGGAAAAGAGAATCCGCAGAATCCATGTCGAATATACTAGATTAGCGCCAATTTACCTGTCCAAGTGTTCCTTCGCGGATAACTTGGTGATATGTGCATCAACAGAAAGAGAACTACAAGAAAATGTAACCATATCGGAAGAAGAACTAAAAAAGAGAAGGCATAGCTGGGTAATGACAACAAGGGAATAAATATAGAACTGAATCAAGGAAGTGGAGCAAGTGGATGAGTTCAAATATCTGGGAATATTGTTGGAAAGAGAAGGTAATGATAGTGAACTAAAAGAGAGAATAAAGAGCGCGCCAACTGTGTATCACAGCTTAAACAGGCACTTACTAAGGATTAGAGAAATAAGCATAAAAACTAAACGAACAGTGTACAAAACAATCTTCAAGCCTACGTTAATTTATGGGAGCGAACGCTGGGTCCTTAATCAATCGCAAAGAAGCAAAATATAAGCTATTGATATGAAGTATCTAAGAGCGGTCAAAGGTGTTACCCGAATGGATAGGATTGGGAATGACGCAGTTAGAGAAGAACTTGGAGTGGAGTCGGTTCTCACTACTATCGAGAGGAACCAGCTTAAATGATTTGGGCATCTGAATTCGGTTCAGATGCCCAAACCACCAAACGAGACTAGGCAGGTTAAGCGAAAATGGAAGGCAATGGTACACAGCAGCAAGAGAAGACCAAAGAAGACATGGAATGCGGAGATAGGAGTAATTCTTAAGAGTAGGGATAGGGGCTGGACGGAGGCTGTAAAAATGGCGAATGAGAAGAAAGAATGGGCAGATTTAGTGCAATTAGATGAATTGTAGCCTTCATTTATAGATTCCTTACATCTTAGAGTAGAAAGGAAAAGATTATATATATCTTCGTCCAAAAATAATATATCTAAAGGTGTCCCTCTTATCAGACGACTTATTTCTTCTTTCTTTGTAGCTTCAGTGGACAATGGCGATGAAGCGTATTGCGGTTCGATCTTTGACCAATAGGGAACATACTGTTTTGTCTTCAGCTTGGCTTTTACCTTTCTACCGGTACCTAGCTCAGTTACTACAACGGACGGCTGCTTATCACCTTCAGTTTCTTTAGTTGAATGTATTTCGAAAATACCGGCAATATTTCCTATATTTTGCCGCTCTATAAGAAGAGTATCATTTATATCCTCTTCATCTATAAGAGTGTCAACAGGCGGTGGAATATACATTGCGTCTGTTTCACCATCTTCCACATCAGACATATCTTCTAAAATAACTTCCAATTCCTGAATAGAAAGTGCTCCTTTCATTTCGAACTTGCCGCGAAAGACAATGTTGTAATTTTTTTTAAATAATTTGTATAAAAAGTGATTTGTGCATACCTCACTCCTTGAAGATATATCAAATTACAATACAATAACGTACAAACGGTTTTTATAAGATCTTTTGAGAAAGCAGCAACAAAGCAATGTGTGTAGGAAATTCGATCACTACTGCAACTAAAATCTATCATAAAATGTACCAGAAAATGAAGGAATAATATTTTATGACACAACAGTTTTTGTTCCTGCATTACGCCAAAGTATCGATAACGAAACTTTAAGTTCACGCGGTTGCAACTATAATCCAAAGAAAGATAAATAACTTTTTCTCAGTCTAAACACTTTTCTATTTAGTAATAAATGCGTCATGCATAGCCCAACTACTTATTACTTAGTTTAAGATATCTTATATTTATTTCCTTAAGACACGACGCCGTTGCATGAAAAGATGAATATTTAAAAAAATAATTTCCGCAAAACATTTTAAAATTATGAATTCTATGACAGAATTTGTTGATTTAACACTTTATTGGTATATACATAACTAGAAAATAAAAAAATAGTGGCAGGCGCAATTATGAAAAAAAAAATTTGATAATGTTTCCTTAAAGATGCTTTGGCCATTAATGGGTTAATCCATAACATTATTTTGTCTCATCAAACGCAGAGTTTTATCTGACACTCAAAACAGAAGCCTAAAATTACTTCAACGCAAGTGAATAAGAAGTATATACATTTATGCATACATAGAAGAGCAGGAGACCTAATCGAAACTAAATGGACTCGTAATGTACGACGGAAAAGGGGTTGCAACCTATAATTAGAACTCTTATAAAACCATCTGAATGTCGTTTGATCTCGGCAATATAATGGAGCTGAACAAAACCAGTGACAATGGGACACAACATCGTATATTCAATCGTTCAACAACATCTGGACATGTAAATATATTTAATCTGTATTTGTATATGAGAACAGTCCCCTACCCTGACAAGTTGGGGACGCGTTTTTTTTGCTTCTTTTCAGCGTTTGCTAGATGCAAATAAAAGTTTTATTAGCTAACAATAAGTACGTAAATGCGTAGTTGTAGCTACTTTGCATAATTATATTCAATTTATTTTGGTGCGAAAACTGTGCTTGCCGTGAGGACGATGGAATTTCAAGGTAGGTATACGCACCGTAGATTCTAGATTATATCCTTTTGTTTGATATAACGATTATAAAACGCTCCTGTCACGGTCCCGTGGATAAATCGTATTTGCATCGAAATTTATCAGTTTATGCATTTAATACCACCTATGTTTATGCACTCCGTTTCCAGAGGTTTTAGAACCTCGTGTGAGTCCGGTCGAGTAAGATATGAGTTATAGTTATTTCGTTAATCTGGGGCCCCCTGCCGGCCGACCGGGTAATTACGTCATCACGATGTGCCCCGCTGTTTCTCTTGATATATTCCTACCTGGTCCACATGTAAGGATATACTTACAATGCCACAATACGATACTTACTCACACACGAACGCACGTACACACATGCAAGGGAGCACAAGCGCAACACACGTGAAAAAAATGATCCAGATATCCGTCTCTCTTTCTTCCTCCCCCTCTCTCTTCGTCCTTTTTTTATATATAAAGTTTATATACGCAAAGCTTGCACGAACGCTATTCCCACTGCGGGAATATAGATATCAACGGAACAAAAAAGGAAAATCGGTGCATATTTCAATGCGATCGCACTGACAAATAACAATAAATAAACTATGGGGCGGTACGGGGTACGTAGATAGTAATTTGTCCGTAGGGGTCCAACCGTTCGTTTAAGCTCTAATCAAAACGTATTGATTCGCAGTATAGGGAAACCTTATACCTACTTATTCAATATTATCATGGGTTGGTTGTATGTGCGTTTCGCTGAGGGTAGGATTGAAATCGTAGGGGATGCGATGTATGTCGTAATTAGATTTTGAATTAAATTCCACTGGTAGAAATTAAGGAAACAATATTTTATTACAATTTTATTTTTGTTATAATGCAAATAATGCAATACACTTTCATTTAAAACCAGAAAAAAGAAATCGCTGAAATTTTCTTAAATATCTTACTAACGTCAAGGCAAAAATTAGATGCGAACCATATATTTACTTTAAACATTTCAAAAAATTGGGGAAACCTCAATAGAACTAAGCAAATTTAAGGATGTATGTGGAAAAACCGTGTGTAAGTAGCGTACACAGAGAAAAGTATTTTTTAGTCGCAAGAAATTACATGTTCCTGCATCAATTTTTTTAAGAGAAGTAATTTTTTTTGTGTCTACAATACCTACTAGGCGTAATACAACAGTCACTCTTGGCGCTAGTAAACCTTTTCCTTACAATGTTTCATTCGTCAAGAAATGAATTTCTTGTTTGAAAGCATAGCCGGGTTTGGCGGTAATAAATAGATATTTCGAAAATCAAAATAATGTGATTGGCTGCATCGTACACGTGATGACACCACCATTGCATTATGTATTATGTTTATTGTTACATGTTGCTTGAACTATAGTAGGGTAGATGACGCCAAAATTTGTCGATATATCTGGTTTACGTTATTTTACGTTGAAATGTGATAGTGATATGGTAGTAGAATCCATCAGTGCACGTGTTCCGTGTTGTACAGAGGGAAATAATATTGGTAAGTAAAGTAAGTGTGGGGAATTTTAAGAAAGGGTGACAGAGAGGTCATTTTGTATGGGTCCAATTTAAGAAGAAAACATTGAAGATGCCGTGAAGTAAGGTATATACATTAAGCTAGGTTAAGTTAGAAAATAAACTATTGTTGGTATTTTTTGACAAAGATGATGATTTTTTTAAGCCACTGTAAATAACACAAATATCGCTTGTACGAGGGAAAGTCATTAAATAAGTCACAAACTGCTGTAGCAAAGCCGAAAACAGCAGTAAGTTATTTCCCTATTTGACATTAGGTGTCATCACTATCCAGCTTATGATACTCAAGTGACAGTTGCTGTGCGCGTACGCAGGTGGTGTTAAAATGACGACCGTGCCCGAAGAGTATACTGTTTAAGAGCAGCGTGCTGTTGTGCGTTCTCTTCTGGACAAGAGGACTTCTTGCAAAAGATATCCATAAGAAAATGTCTCCTGTTTACGGTCAAAAGTGTTTGTCGCGTAAAACCGTGTATAACTGGGTCGAGAAGTTCGCTCAAGAGTTGTTGACGATCAGCGAAGTGGGCGCCCTGTTCAGATTGCGACAGATGCAACACTTCGACGTGTGGAAAAGATGATTCGAACTGACAGGCGGGAAACAATAGACATCATAGCAATTACCATAGGATGCTCTCATAATTTAACCTACCGACTGATGTACGATGGTTTAAATTTCCGAAAAGTTTGCTTACGGTGCTTACCTATACAACTTACTGAGGAACACAGAAGAATTCGAATGCGCTTGTCCTTGAAACACCTCCCTCGGTACGCAGAGGAAGGGGAGGACATGCTTAACAGGATTGTTACTGGTGATGAGTCATGAGTGCATCATTACCAACCCGAAACTAAGCTTGCTTCAATGCAATAGAAACGTCCTACTTCACAGTCAACAAAGAAATTCAAGTTTGTGGCCTCAGCTGGTAAGGTTATGTTTACCGTGTTCTGGGATTCTCAAGGAGTGCCGTTAGCCCATTTCCAGAATAGAAACGATCACGTGACTGCTGTATCATAATGTAGAGTTTTGTTGCTGCTTCGGGATGCAATTCGACAAAACCGTTCAGGGTTATTGACGAGAGGAATATTGCTGCATCACGCTAATGCCAGGCATTCAGACTGCTTGACCCATACCAAAATTCAAGAATTAGGATGGGAACTTCTTGAACATCAGGCTTACGGTCCCGACTTAGCCCCATCTGTTTGGTCCACTCAAAGAACATCATGGCGGCAAATATTTCGAGGGTGATGACGATGTTCAACACGAGGTAGACATGTAGTTCAGACGGCAGCCCAAACACCTTTATGCTGCAGGGTTTGTGGCATTGTTATCATGCTGAGCTGTGCATGATGTGCTGCATGTGAAGGATATTATTTTACCACAAACCTTAAAATATTGTATCTCTCCCATTTGTTCTCAGACGATAATCTACGCGTGCAACTCCTCGCTCTGACTCTCAGAACGACAAAGAGATCATCCAAACACTACCTGTCGTTTCATCTTAATTAAATTGAACAGCGAAGGACACTCGAGACGACCTACCGAATAAATTCGTCCTCCCTATCTCACCGAACCTTGCACCTGTAGCACCAATGATCCTCGACCTCTCTACTTTATAATTAATAATAATTACGTCTCGGAATGCATCTAATGCTAAAGCAACGCCTTGCGGCGGCTCGCTTGCCTCGATCCTTGCGATCCATTCACGCACTCTCTCGCCCGAAGATTTAGTTTGCTTTTATTTACAATTAAAATATTCCGTGTCGTCCGCTGCGGCCGGACGATTTATTCCTCTTTGAACGACCACACCTGTTCGTAATGGCCGAGTAGCGCGACAATGAGGCTATTTTCACTGAAATTATAGGCTTAAATAGACTCTGAACGTTCATACCGTTCGGTTTTATTGGATCGCTTTTGTTTTCCTTCTATGGCGGTTCTCGTGTTTTGTTTGCGTCTTGTTTTCTTCGAAGCCAAACCTTTGCAAATTTAGGTTTGGTATCTAAGGGATGTTTATCGCGGAAATTGGTTTAATTTTTTCATTTTGCACTTAAGTAAGCGGTTCATAGCTGTAGGTGAAATGATTGAATGATTTTAAATCACGAATGTTTAGATTTCCTCTTGGTTTAGCTAGGGAATCTCACTGTTCGCTTGCCCTATTTCTTATTCCTCAAATCATGAACACCAAGATATCATGAGCTGATATCGCGTACAGCACACTTTTACGTGATTGATATGTTGCTTTAACGATCTTCCATGTTATTTCACCTTTGCACATTTGTTTTCGTCTTTTTCGGTTTCTAAGCGTGTTTTTGTGGCGCATGTCTTAAGTGGCTTCACTATTGCTTTATATACATCTTTACCTATCAGTTCAACTACTTTATCTAGCTTATTTAAGGTGACTAATTTCGTATAAAATCGATCCTGTGAGTGGCTATCCGCTAATAACCTTGCGATCAATGTCGATAAGATATCCAACCGTCTAAGAATCTACATAGCTTTAAATATAATTAATTCTCATCTATTCCTCCACCTGTTATCCCATAAATGATTGGTTGTTATAGTTTTATATGCTACAGTAGGTATTACGTTGCCATGTGTCTGTCCCCTGAATACTCTGCTGTTGGAGCTATTTCGTATGTTTCATAGATTAAAATAAAGAGCTGATATTATTGCTAAAAAAAGTAAGAGATTTCTCTTACTTTTTTTCGTTTTGGAAAATGTTTTATTTCCGCCAAAATAACATGCCAATGGTTCACTATGGAAACTTTCCTGATACCGTAATAGATAGTGCACTAATATGGAGGCACCAATGTATTTTTGTAAAAAAATAACTCACTGGTGTATGCTACGGTATAAGAGTGTTGTCACAGAAGGAATGTGATACCCTAAGACCAGTAAACTACGCTAATTTTTACGCAACTATTCAATACGAAGTACTAATAGTGCGGAGGAATTCACACAGCTTAAGGGAAGTGTTCTTGTTACAAAAGAAAGGATTAAGGATGATCAGTAAACTTCATGCAATGCATCTTGGCGCGGTACACAAGTGTTTGTTATGTCTCTTCAAGCACTACTTCGAAGAATTCTGTAGTACGAACATCAACCAAATTAATACTAAAAACGATTTATACTGCCAAGCAATTCATAAACATTCAAAGCTTCTGACAATTGTATGAAAAATATTTAACATTTTAAAACATAGAATTTTTAGTGAACTTAGAACCATATCTTGTGGATGCTTTTTTAAAATGTAATACGTATTAAGTAATATTAAGTGAACTTCGTATATTTCTATACATAATGGCAATCACCTTTAGCGTTGCACAAGAATGTGAGTGTATAACCGCAATTATTGATTGATATTGCTCATTCAAAGTAATCCTGGATCGTTAAGTTAATTAATAAATGGCAAACCTCACGAATTCAAACAGAAGATCAGTTTTATAAGTTATACATGGATGTAATTCTCTTTTTTACGTTTTCAAACACTATTGTGTAGTTATGCTTTTAAATAAGTTATCTATCTATCATGCCTTCATTATACACGTATTTTTTTGTATGGGTGGAAAACCTTTTATAGGTACTGCGTACTTATTGTCCTTTCCCCAATAGTGTGAGATTCCGATTTACCCTTGCATCCGTATAGCCACTAAAAACCACCCCCTCTCTCGCACTCCCACAACGGAACCACTTTCGTATTACTTCGTTATGGGTGCTGTCACTGCTCAAGGTCTTTAGCGTCCCTCCTCTATCTCTTTTGCTTCCAGTATGCCTCTGACGACGACGTACATCAGATCACACAGCACTCACTGCCTGTGTCAGTGACGGGATGAAATTTGCAATTGTAAAAAATACACTCGTGACCGTCTTTAAACGTATCGCTGGTTTGAGTCCATCTTGCGCATGTAAAATGTTCTGGGGTGTCGATGTGTCAACAATATATACAGCCGTCAGTATCGGCCCTATTTCTTGCATAAAGGTACCCCCGAAAGCAGCGATTCCCAGACAATGCCTGGGTCATATATTAGTCCACTTCTCCCTATCTAACCAAAGTTTGATATTCGGGATCAAGGTTTGTGTCCACCTCACTTTAGAACTCACGTTCCATCTGGCCTACCAGTCACTCACAACTTCTCCTTAGCATCTCTCGCGGTCATGCCTTGACGGATGTTTTGTCTTGCCTCCACCTGAAGATCCATTGATGGCACCCCAGCTACGACGCAAGCGCCTTCAGCAGAAGCTGTGCGATGAGCATTGCATATTCTCAAGCAGACTCTTCTTTACGTGCTCGTTAGTCTTTGCGCCATTTTTTATTATGCATTGCCTCCGCCATATTGACGCAGCGTACCATCCGGCTACCAATAACTGATGCCAACAGACTTCGCTTGGATGGCCTTGGTCCCCCGAAGTTGGGCATTATCACGGAGAGGGCGCGCAACGTCCGTTCGCACCTGACAACGGTCTCAGACATGTGCTTTACAAACCCAAGTTTACAATCGAACCATACACCCAGATATTTAATGCTCTTTTTGGGCACTATTTTCTCCTCGCCGAGACTGAATTCTATTGGCATCATTTTCCTACGAGGTGTTACTATTATGGCGGCTGTTTTTTCGGCCGCAAGGTGTAGGTGTTTATTTTCTATCCATGCTCTATCTTCTATCCTATACTCTCACAGATTCAATACTTAGTTTTCTTTTTTTTTATGACAAATCCTGATTTTATTTGTTTTCCTAAGAAGTTTCTCGTTTTCTCCCAAACTGAAGCTGCTGGTAATACTGATGTCAATGTGACTATGTATTGAACTAAATGACAAACCAAAAATTTAAACAGGATAAATTTCCCCTTCATAATGTAAATATTCTGTTATATTAAGTTGGTCAATAAGTTCCAATTGGTCAATGAAATAGTTTCATAGTTAGTAGTATGTTGTTCCTTTCTGATTTTATCTTTGAAAAATATTTCCTGTAATAATATTCTTTCTAATTCTCAATCACCAAATAAAACGTTTTAAATAAATGATTTTTTATTAAAATATGTAGTTACTCTATCGCCCATGACTTCTTAGCTGGTTTCCTAACTGAACTAGAGGCAAATTCAACTTTATTCCGTCTTTTTTTTGTTCAAAATATGCACAGTTCCCGTTAAATACACGAAAATAAGTTATCTTACTAAATTTTATCATTATCCGTTTTGCTCTTCCATTACAATTACATTTGGCTTGAGGTGTATACTGAAGATTAGTGAACGAACAGAACCGAACAAGTTTAAAAAATATATTGATAACGTAATGGCATCTAAATCATAAGGCGATATTAAAAACTTGTACTATACGATGCAGAAGATATATTAAACCACCGATAAAGGATCGATGCTTGGCATATCTTGTAACGCGATTTAGCATTCCAATAGTCATGTAATAAACAACTAGAGAATCATATACGGCCTGTCGTATATGACGTTTCTCTGGTATTGAATGCGCGTTCGTGTGTTGCGTTTTTATCTCCTTCAGTACGCGAGTTCTTTATGGATATGTTGTTAGTTATTATTTCGTTATGTAGTGACTTTGATTGTGTTCTGTTTTTGTTCTCTGTCAGCAGACAATATCCTTGAGATCTTGGAATTTATTACTATTGGAACGTTAAACAGGTACTTTTTATTGTTTTAAATTAATTAAAACGTGACTACAAATTGGAAAATATACACTGCCTAGTATTAGCAGCAGAAGAAACGGGTTATCTTGAAATTACTACCAATGTTAAAAAACAAGGTTAATATTAAATCCCTGCTGACCCGTTCACAATTTAGTATTCTATATCGTTCATGGTACTACATCAACATGTTTGTATCCTAAGGCGAAAACTCGACAGCTAACACAGAACTGCACAACGGTAAAATCCGTACGTACCTTAAACGTCGACAAAGGAACACAATAAAAATTATATACACGCAAAAAGGTACCGACTTGTACATCAGCAACACTTTAAACTCACTCCTCATGACCGTATATACCTTAGTACCAAACTCTCACGGGACTCCGAACAACAACAAAAGGAAATCCCAACTCGGACACACACATTATCCACCTATAGATAAAATGTAACTACCTAGAGCCATATAAAATGTTCGCAGACGCACTAAATCACGGTCGAATATGAGAAATGAAGATGTACCGTATACAGATGGAAAGAGCTTGCCAACATCTCTATGCCTCTACCTGGCGTGTATCCATTCATAATGTGGGACACCTGCAGTTTCTGGCCCACGCTTCGCCGGAGATACCGGGTGTCGCTTGTAAATATCTTGTTTAATGCGAATTAGCCGGAGTTTCCACCAGACTTATATCGGTCTTCCGAATTAATCTATCCGCGCTGCGGCCGTCTGTGTGTGCGCGCCAGTTTCGACCTGTTTGGCTTTTAAAAATGATGCTAATTTTATATTCACGGTTACCCGTGTCCCGTGGGCAACGTATAAAACATCCTTAAAAACTATACGTGCAACGTTCATTAATGAGTCGGGGATAATTTATTTTGTTTATTTGCATTTGCTCGCTGGAAATCGAATGGTGTAAAAATTACACTGTCAGCTTCTACACTAGCTAGCATCAAGCATAGATGTATTGCAAGCAATATTTTAGTTTTTTTATTCATATAATTATCTATCGGTACAAATGAAATAATTTTTAAATAATAACTCCGTTTCGCACAACTTCTATTTTACCAAGAACTGAATCAAGTTTTGCATATCACACAAGAAAACTAAACAATAAACGCAACTAGATAATTCTGATTCTCACGAAAAAAATCGGTAGGGTAAACTTCATATCTACAGACTGTAAATAAAGAAATCCCTGAAGAGAACCTTATAGCGATATACCTTATAGTTATAGATATGAGACAAAATGATAACATTCATGTTAAATTTCCTTAACTAATTTACGTTTCTGTGTCGTAAGCTTCCAAAATAACTGCATTTCCAATCAGGTAAAGTTTCGCATGAGATTCAATTAGTTCTGTTACCTCCTCATTATTTTTTTTTTGTAAAAATACGTAAGAAGTGAACTATAGTGTAATCGTCTGATACATTTGGAAGTTTTAAAAGCAAGCTGCTCATGCAAAAATAGAATGTTCCTCAGAAGTTGCTGCCATTTTAATCAAAAACATTTTATCTGCCTGGCACATTGTCACACAGCAAGATTAATGATGTCTTGAAGCAAGTTAACAATATAAAATACCTGGGTATATGTATAGACAGCAAATTTAAATTTGACGAATATGTGAAGAATATAAGTGAAAAATGTAATGCACTCATCAACATTTTGGCAAGATCTGCAAAAATTATGTGGGGAATCATGCAATAGGTCTTGAGTACTATTTACAGAGGCGCAGTTGTACCTATTCTATCATATGCTATATCAATATGGAAAAATGCTTTACAGTAGAAAGCAAACCAGAGAAAAATTGAAACAGTACAAAGGCTAATGAATATAAAGATATTAAAAGGATTTAGGACTCTATCGTACGATGCATCATGTGCACTTACGGATAATACCCCTATCATTTTGAAATTAAAGGAGATATCAAACATCTGTGAGAGATTAAATGTTGGTGAAGTAGTTAGGGTGGGTAATGTTCAGGAATACAGAGTAAGAAAACGCCTAATGATATGATAACAGGAAAGTGTGGAGAAGTGGCAGATTGAATGGACAAATACTAGTAAAGGTAAAATAACAAAAGAAAATTTTCCGGATGTTAGACTAAAAATTATATTACCATATTCGCCAAAAATTACGACCATGCTCAGTGGACATGGTAAAATTAAAAGCTATTTCTACAAGTTTAATATACTAGACAGCGATGAGTGTAAGTGTGGTTTGGGAGTTCAAACTATTGACCATCTGATTTATGTTTGTACCATGCTAGACAAAGAAAGCGAAGCATTAATTATAGATGTTAACAAAGAAGATATTTGGCCGGTTACAAAATCACAATTGATATAGTATCACAGAAGTTGTTTTCTCCAGTAAATCAGAAAAATTGAATTTGAGAAATTGTCATGCAAATGCTACTATAATTTTGTGCAAATAGTTTAGTTGATGTTAATGTATTTAAATTTAATAGCATGTAATATGGTAAAATGGAGGATGCTGAATAAATAAATATAAAAAAAATACTAGGCTACTCATATATAAAATACAGTAATATGAAAAAGGTTTGAAGAACAACTTATAGAAAGTGTATATTATTTACTTGAAGAATTTGCCAATATTTACATTCAATTTTGCTTGGTTTCTATTGATCAAATTTTGTTTATAAAACCACTGATATTAGTTGTATTTAATTAACTCATTCGGATGTAATTACTTGCACCATTTTATATGATGCGTTAAAAAATAAATAATAAGAAATAAAAATGCTCGAAGAGCACATACCATACCTATTATTAGTTTTACTTAATACATACGTGAGCTATCGAAAATTCTTTATAAATACACTACTACCTATCTATAAAATAAGTACAGTCTCAATTTTTACTGACAGTATTCTTAGGCACTCTCTTAACCGCCGAATGTTCTCCAGCTATCGGAAGCGGTTAAAGCGGCGCTGCGCCAAGTTCTTTAAGACTTATCGACGGTAATTACCCGATTTCAGAAGAAAAGTCTGTTTCATTTCGAACTTTATGGGTTCATTTATGTAGTGCGGCGATAGCGAAAATTTATTTCGTGATCCGTCCGCCGTCTTTTAGAGTACCTATACGCCTCCTATCTGCTAGGCGTACGTAACTTTTACGTACCAATACGTGTGTATGTGTATAGAGAGTTCTGCCTTTATTGAAAACGATAATGGAAAGCGGTTTTAGCAGAGGCCGTCTATTAAGTAATGCGGCTCTCCTATACATTATACGTACTTCCTAACTTGCGTCGGTAATGGTAATTAGATAAGCGGTTAAATTATGCGATCGCTTTAATCTTTATTATGATTTATCGTTGACTTAATAAATTACATTAATGTGTGTGTGTAAGCGTATGTCGTAGAGACGCGAAGTATTAAGTTGTAACACTTCCAGTCTTCTTATTTTCAAGAACGTACAGAAATGTGTATACATATGTAGCAAATACTAGAAGGAACGTAGACTAACACACGCTATGCACACGTTTCCAGATATTACTAATACAAAGCCAGAATTTACTACTTTTGTCCTGCATAAGTATATGTATTAAGGTGAACAGTACAGTTAGCTGAAGGTATTTAAATATTTCGGAGGAATATTTGTGAAGAAAGCGCAGACAAAGAACTCTGGTCAATCTGTTACGTGCATTCAATTCTATGACATTAACCTTATAGGAAACATTTTAACAAACTCTAAGTCTTCCTCCGTTGGGTGCGATGGTATCAAGATCACAATGTTACGATTATGCATGCCCTTTATCACTCCATACATAACTCATATTATCAATTCCTGTATCCTAGAGAATATATTTCCGGATATCTGGAAGCAGGCAGTGGTTATCCCGATTCAAAAAAAAAAAAAAGAAGTTGCGCATGAGTTTAAAGATCTAAGCCCCATCAGTTTGCTCTCAGTGATGGCAAAGATCCTTGAACGAGTGTTAGAAATTCGAATTAAGTCTTATGTCGATAACGCGAAACTGCTGCCGGATGTTCAAACTGGTTTCAGAGCTTGTTACAGTTGTACGACAGCGCTGCTTTGTGTTACTGATGACATTCTAACTGCCTCTCATGAAGGCTTAGTAACTGTCCTAATCCTTAATCAGGATTTATCAACTGTTGTAGATAACTCATTACTCCTTTCGCTTAATTCAAACCCTACTAAATCTCAAGTGCTGGCGCTAGGCAAAAACGAAGTGTGTAGAGCTCTGAGTGGGTTAATTAATATCAAAATCAATGATATTCAAATTCCTATCACTAACAATGCAAAAAGTTTAGGTTTACTTTAACAAAATTCCCTTAGATCTGTCCTGAATAAAACGGTCAAGAAATTATATGTGATGCATAGGTTCTGTCTAATTTCACTTATGTCTCAGAGATTTATCATTCCTGCTTGGATGCTGAAACTGTCTATCGTACACAGAAAGTGGAAATTTCAACATATTAGTCACAAGCTCGTGGAAACTGGCTGGCTAAATATGTATAATAGAAGAGAACTGCAGACTATGACTCTATATCACAAAATTATTGTTTTAAAGAAAAACCTCCTTATCTATACAGAAAGGTTACATTTCGAACGGATGTTCATAACATTGCGACCCGCTTCCGTGGACTGATATCGGCGCCATGTCAGAGATTGTCATTGTTTGAGAGATCGTTCTCATATTACATTTATTATAAATCCAATATCGGAATATTTTACAAATTGTAGTCTAAATACGTTCAAGCTTAAATTTAACCTACTGCTATTACTAAATCAATCGAAGTAACTAAATTCTCGTATTTTTCTCTTTGCGTTATATTCATTCTGGAAGACCTTCACTGTTTTTCTGTTGCAACTTTATAGTGTAGGTTAGGGTGACTCTTGGCGAGACCCAAAATAATTCGGCGGTAGAGGGAAAATTATCGAAGTCTTTCGTGGTTAATCGAGGATTAAGGCAAGGTGATCCCCTGTCCACCATATTGTTTAACCTGCTGCTAGAAAGTATCATAAGAGATAGCGAAATTAATGCCAAAGGGACGATTTACTACAACAAACATCAGGTAGTAGGATATGCAGATGACATCGCACTTATCACAAGATCGAGCAAAGTTAGAAAAAATCTTTATAAAACTAGAGGTCGCAGGAGAAAAGTATGGTCTCCGTATAAACGAGGAAAAGACAAAATATTTGGAGCTTAAAGCGAAGGGAGACATACAAGGACGTTATTTGAAGATTAAAACGGATGATAGACAGTACAGCTTTCAAAGGGTCGATCAATTCGAGTATCTTGGGATAACCATCAATAATAGGTGCAGTGAAGATATTGAAATCGATAACAGAATCGCTAAGGGGAGCCGTGCAGTGGGATTATTGGCAGGTGTAACGCGGTCCAAAAGCATATCACGAGGCACAAAAATCCGGATTTACAAAACGGTAGTTCTTGCATCGGTATTGTATGGTAGCGAAGTATGGGTTCTAAGTCAAGAAAACCAAGAAAAACTTAAAAGATAGGAAAGGAAGGTGCTTAGAAGAATTTTTTGTGGGGTTCACGATATGCAAGGGAATTATCAAAGAAGAACAAATAAGGAGGTGATGGATATGTACAACGAGCCAACCATAATTCAAAGAATACGAGGCCAAAGGGTACGGTCGTTGGGACATATTTGGCGAATGGATAACTATAGGCACACTAAGAAATCACTCCTCTTGGGGCATGGCGGAAAGAGGAGAAGGGGCAGACCAAAAAAGAAGTGGTTCGAGGAAGTGAAGGAGGATCTCAGGCAAGCAGGAGTCGCGGCATGGGAGGAAAGGGCGAAGAATAGGAAAAAATGGAAATCCGTGGTGAAAACCTTCGATAGGCCCTTTAAAGCCTGAAGAGCTGTTTTAAAAACTTTATAGTGTATATATTGGGCAGGTTATGTAAGTTTGAAAACTCCTAGTTTATAAATGGGTATCACACCAATACATCAAGCGCGCACACATAGAGGCCTATGTCATACGATTTCTTTAGTTTTAGTTTGGAATTTTGGTAATTAAGTTCATAAATACAGGGTTAGGTTTGAGCAGTCAGCGTACTGGACTTCACCCTGGGCTTGCGCCATTTAGACTTTACATGTAATTTCTAATATACATTATTTCTTGTAATCCTTGTATTGTAAAGGAGAAACGTGTGGCAATAAAGACATATATTATTATTATTATTATATTAGAAGAAAAATTGTGGACCAAACTTTCTAGTTTTACGGTCCACCTGCGCTAACATCCACTTAACAATTAAGAATTTGCGTTTTGATATTTTTCTTTTGGCAAGTTGGTCACAATAGAAATCTAGCCAACACGCGCAAACACTGAGAGAAAAATGTAGTATATTTTGCTGCAATTGTAAGTATTTGTATTACTTGCACTTTCACAAGTTCAATATGTGCAAAATTTCGAAATACACGGAATGGCCGATAGTAAATATTACAATTTGTTGTAGGAATAATTCATATCATCCTCAGCACCGTTCAGTTATTGGCCAGACGCCTTCAATGCCAACTATAAATTATAACTGTAATTAGAAATACTTGCGTAATACGTAATAAATTATACTACAACATGATATTATTTATTTCAGTGTCAAACAATATTCATCCTACATATCGCACGTGATATTGTTACAACCTTCAGTAGAAATTGAGAAACGTGTAGATGAAAGTGCTTAAGGTAGTATTATTTTTACAACAAAATTCATATTACTGCGCCGTGATAATATTTCTTACACGGATTTCCCCCATTGGCAGTTAAGATCTCTATAAATATAGCTATGACCAAAAGTATTGGGCGCTCTGCAAGAATATCAGAATCGTTTTATATGGATTAAGCAAATTGAAACAAAAGTTTATTTGTAAATAATAATATTAGTACTGACCAGCACAAGTTAAAATAAAATTTTGAGAATCTACGTATGAAGATCTTCGAGTAACATAAATTTAACCCCAACCCCATAAACGAACTCCTTCAAATTGTCCCTTTTTCCCACCGATAATCGGAACTAAAAAAAGTTAGACCACTCTGAAGATAACCTGCAAGTTTTATCGAAATCGGTTCTGTGGTTTAGATTGAATAGAGAACAAACATACAAACAGAAAATCGATTTTATTAACACCATGGCAAAACACGAAGTTTTCAAAAGAAGACCTAAAGCAGTACCACCAGCAAGAGTGGATAAGTAATAGGAATGCAAGAAGTTATTTTTCTTTTCTGAAACGCATAGGTGCTGTCAGAAAATCTAGGGGCGGTACAACAAAATATTAATTATGACTTATACATTAAATTTTTAACATATATTTTCAAACGTGGTGATTGCCCAGATTTCAGACAACAGTTTTGGGTTAATATGTAATTCTTCTTACTTCTTCTTAAAGGGAAGAAAAAGAAAATAATACAAAGTTGAAATATATAACATTGAATATTTAATTTCTGCTTAACTCAGTATGGTTTCACCAATGATTTTTTTCTTAAATCAGAGGCAAACGTGAAGTAATTTCATCAATTTTGGACATAAGTATTTACTACTTACATTAGGTGCGTCGAATTTATCTCTCTCTGTACATCTTGACACTTTCCTTTCTTCTAATTATTGTCCCCAATAGCAAGAGCGTTCTCAAAATACACCGTGACGTAACTTTTCTAAAGTCCAAATATTTTCGATAATATCCGTAAGCTATCCTGACAGAATTCCCTTCCGATTTGCCACATCTCCAGGCTCCGGTACACAAAACAGTTTCTGCGAACCTCCCGCGGAACACGCTGGCCGCCTTTTCACCAGCTGACCGTGAAGGTACCACAATGATGACAGCAATAAAAGTAAATGGAGTCACCATTGAAAGGCACCTCCGTAACGGATCGTTGTCATTTGCATGGTTGATACCATTCACACTGACTACCGTACATCAGTACCTCCATAAATCTACAATGATTGATGAAGGGCACGTTGTCGACCCAAATAAAAACATCAGCGTTTCTTTTAAAGCATTTAAAACACCTACATATGTGTGTATGTATGCGTGTAATAGGAATCAGTTTGTTACACGTTGTTCGTATGTACATAGATTGGTTTGTATTTATTTTACTTTTCTGGGATTGTGTTGTCCGACCACATGGAATTATAAATATATATAATAACAATACATAAAATATAATTATACACCAGTCAATAAATACGTAATGTTATTGTTTAAAGACTGACAGGGAGCTCTGGTGCACCTATATTATAAACAGATACTCAGCCTTGAACTTTTCTTTGTGTATCTCGATGTCCCAGACATAAATAAAGGAGTAAATGTTGCAAAACTAATTTATACCTATTAATACCATATAATTTGCAACAATTTAGGGAGCTGGGAGAACCGCATATAAATAGAAAGACTTATTTGTGGGATGACTGATGACAGTTTTCAAAGACCAACGCGTCTCTGGAAGTGTTAATTTTGACAGCGGAGATACGCAATTAATTATCACCAGGTTAATAATTATTGAAGTGAAAATTACCAATATTTCCTTTCGTTCAAGAATTAAATCAAATAATTTGTATACTTCAATGTTATACAGGGTCTACCAAGTAGAGTGGTATATATTTTAGGGAAGGAAATACACAAAAATTCTGAAAATAAGTATGCTGCTCTAGACCAAAGTGATCTTTCAGAGTAAATAATTTTCACTTTTGCATCACTTCCGGTTGACCGGAAGTCGCCCTTAACTTTCTTATTTTTTTATGGAATGTTATAATACCTTCAAATGATAAGCAACTTGAATCTTGAAATTTAAGAGTGTCGTAAAAACAATTTTTTAAATGAAAGATTTTTTACAGAAATTTGAAGATACCTCAAAATCGGTTGCATTTAAGTATAGCGAAACCTTAACGTTTTGTATTTAGAATAACGTTTGTAATCAGAATTTGCAATAAAAATTATATCATTCCATTTAAAATAAGAAAGTTAATGGCAACTTCCTGTCAACCGGAAGTGATGCAAAAGGAAAAATAATTTACCATGAAAGATCGCTATGGCCTATAGCAGTATACTTATTTTCAGAATTTTTGTACATTTCCATCCACATAATATTTTAATTGGCCACTCAACTTGGGAGACCTTGTATGTCGCGCTCGTATATAAATATATTTTTACGTCGATTAATTAGCATACTGAAGGTGGAGGTTCACACGTCTACGAAATATATTCGGTTATTGTCGACAATACAACGTCGAGATGAAATTTATACCTGTGTGCCTTACGAATAAACACCTAAATAAAACTATTTAACCGTTTATATTTTCGTTAGACGCGCTCATAACACGACAGACGCTAACTTTTGTCCATTAGAGTATTTTATATTTAAAATAACTGTTCGGCAAACAGCACTCGGGAGCGTACCTTGTACATGCACACATATGTAGAGTGTTTATGATAGTATCGTATTTTTACGGCGACGCCATTTATTGGGAATTGAGTGTTAATTGCGCAATAAAGTGCACGGTTCGACGTAACAATTCAACCATTCTTGCAAGTGCGTGACGTTTACTTACATTAACTGTTAAGGCGACCCATGAAAATTCCCTAATGTACGCTAGTGTGTGTAAGATTGTGTACATAGCGATGATACGCTTCGATCATCCATTTTGTTTAATGTAGGAAATTTAATTATGGATTTTATGCAATTTTATGCTGCGATTAACCAAAATAGGCTATTACACTTCGATAATTTATTAATAATATCCATCTTGGCACTACAAGATTGTAGAAAATGAAAGACATACACTTAAAAACATTAATTATTGTTTTTAAGTCATAAAAATACATATTATATTCATTTCATTTAATTAACCATGCTTAATTTTATTGAATTTAAAATTTTAATAACCCAACAGACTTGTATCTTAAGTTCGTAAAACAGGGACTTGCTTTTTCTCGCATCTTAGAGTCACTAAAACGTATTTTAATTATTTAAGTAAATGTGGTGACATTAAATCTGAAATTATCAGATACAAGACGGTGCTAATATCGAGATTGAATTAATTTCGGTGTTATAAATGAAGAAGGGAATTTTGTGCTGCGAGCCAGGTGCGTAGTTATGGTGCGATCCGGAACCGTGCTCGGTTCTCAGTAATGATTTGGTCTCCGACCGAGATGAGAACTGCTCGGAAACGTATTGAAAATAACATTAAATTAGAACAGATTGTAAAAAAAAATGTTTTTAATGTTATTGTACGCACAATGGGAATTCGTTTAATTTATTTTATGTACCTACTATCAAGCGCGCGCATGTAGCTAGCAGCTCAATTTCGCTTCTTAAGTTATAAATGATGTAACCCGTCCAAAGTGCAAGTGCATGAGAAAAAATATGTGAGATATCCGTTAGTTCAATACATGGAAAAAGACATAAGTCCACAATTATTATCGATTGTTAAATAAATTAGAAGGTTTGGAAATGAGAATGCAATAACAGACATTGTTCTGTGTATCAAAATAATGATAATAATTGAATACCTATTCACGATCTGCAAAAAAAGATGGCGAAGACAGTGCGGAGATAAAACAGATAAAGAAAGAACGAAGCGCCAATAAAATACCGCAATTAGAAATGCCAAAATTTTGTTATAAACCTTTAAATAAATTGGAGAACATTAAGAAGCGTCATAACATTTTTGAGTAATAACAATGGTCAACAAATTTTCAGATTTATTTTGTCCCACGAGGTAAAGTGGGTGAACTTGGTAGTACTTTTTACACTCATATCATATCTGAAATTTTGTGAAAGTATATATTATATGTGTATAAATCATGAAAAAATGACGTACAAAGTGATATATTTACTTGGA
>JARFOC010000341.1:875569-894685 GCA_031763485.1 Osmoderma eremita | reverse complement strand
CCTGAAATAATTAAAGTTACAGAAATGTCAAATAGCAAGAACTAAATTGTATCTTCTTCTCTAAATTTCTTGATCTCGGGTAAGTGTTTGTGCCTCCACCGATTAATGTCGTCTCGTTCGATGAGTATACTATTACGTCCTGCTTTTTTAAATTCGAAACCCATATCGTGTAACAATCCATGTAAGTTGCTCGACTGAAGTTAGGGGAAATAAATCGTTAAAGAATATTGTTTGAACTTCTTAACTCCTAATTATTCCAACGGGCGTTTGAGTAAAGCAAAATAAACTAATAGTATATTAAAATCTAAACTTTTCCCTAATGCAAATGTTTGATCTTAAATGAATGGATTGATTTGTAAATTTCGTTACTAACTTACGAAATAAATTAGGGAGATGGCGCCACTCTTCGCTTTAACATCTACATAAATAATTTTTTTCTTTGAAATCATGTAGAAGGTTTACCAACTGTAAGATAATATTTTGCAATTATATTTTTAATGCTTTGATGCATATTTTCTAAAATTTGAAAGGTACCTTACTACGCCTTTTAATTTCACAACTACTTATGAATCTTTTTCGTACTCTTTTTCGCGTATCATAAACTACTACCCAAAGCAAATATTTCTCTTCTAATTAACCACGCCCTTCAAACAAAATCAATCAGTCTCCATTGGCTAATAACTTTCGAATCTGGTGTATACACGGCGACACTCTCTGGCAAAGCTGCAACCGTTCACGGGCCCTCGATTTGTAAATATGTATAAGACAAATGAACAATAAAAAGCGAACTTATCCGGAGCATTTATGGAACGATAAATTTCAGGGGATTGTGCGTGAGTTGTGTTGAACGAAAAAAAAAAAACCACGGAGCTACGGTCGACAGCTCTAGATTTATAATGGTGGTGGCGTTCAACAAGGCTTTTTTCCCGGTTAAGTATTCGCGGCACAATAACATAAATCAAATCCATGTCCTCGGTTATTGTGATTAGAATTTATTAATTGCATTATTTTTCTCATACGGATAATCTGTTAATTATGTTAAATCTGGCATAAACATAAATCATCTAAGACTTAGAGTTGAAATCGTATCAAGGGATGTAGGAGAAAAGATTTAAATACTATAAAACTAGATTTATAAATTTAAATATTGGATGGAAAACTTAGAAAAAACATCTACCATGACCATTTTTTAAAAACTATTACTATTCAAATATACTACCTTGAAGAATGCTATAAGTGTATATAATAATAATTTATTTCCTAGAGATGAAAACCCAAATACAGCAAATCTATAAATTAAGTATACCTACACTATGCGGATACATTTGTGCAAATATAATAAGGTAAATAAATCTCTGTGCTACATGAGAACAAGAAAAGAAAAAGCAATTAAATAATCTAAAAGTTGCTGTTAGCTGCAGCCATTGGTTTAATGAGCTAAAATGCACGTCACGCATACAAGCAACTTTGTTATAATTGTTACACATCATAGACACAGCTGACTTAACTAAAACGTTTGTTCTATTTCTTGGACAATTAACCATACATCAATAGCTTGCTCCTAATCTAGGAACATTAAAATTAATTTTACTCAACAGCCAGGGACAGTCAATATTGTTATTTAACAATCCAAACAAAAACTTTGCTATTAACATATTACCGCTTTTACATAACAAAACAAAGTTTAGCCTAGCTAACATAATATTATAATCAAGTCTCCTTTCAGGATAAAATCCATCAATTTTAAACAGCATGTACTTTAAAAGCCACCTTTGCACCGATTGAATGTTATTCTTATCAACTTGGTAAATTGGAGACCACACCAAGGATGCGTATTTCAGTTTTGACCTAATATGACCACGGCAGTTTCTACAGATGAAAACATAAGTCCGGTAAGCACTCGCGATTGTTGTGTTCATATGCTCGATAATAGAAAGTTTGCTGTAAAGGTGAATAGTCTTTAATAGTTTGAACTCGTTGAAGATCTTCGCCCTTTAACTTGTAGTTAAAATATACATAGTTGTTGCTCCTCGTATATGACACATTCTTAATGTTGAGTTGCAAGTGATTGTATGTACACCAATCATTAATTGCTGATATGTCTTTTTGCAGTTTAATGCCGTCTTCAATCGATCATATTTTTCGAAATATATTCAGATCGTCAGCAAATATTAAGTGCTCGCTATTTATAATGTTGGCGATGTCATTTATATGCAGTAAGAGCAAAACTGGACCAAGATTAGATCCTTGTTGGATCTAATCTAAGGATTTCCGATACAAACTGAGTAAAGCAACCTAAGTTCGTACCTGTAGAACGTTTGGCCATAAATCCGTGTTGACCGGGAGAAATAAAGATTTTAACTGCATTATAAATATGGTCGCATAGTATAGCTTCGAAAATTTTTGCAAAATTGCACATAATAAATATAGGCCTTTAGTTGCATAATTATCCGAGCTTCCAGATTTTAGGACAGGACACACTATAGCGGTTTCCCATATTTTTGGTATATCTAATGATTTTAATATCAAATTAAATATATGAAGGTTTTGGAAAAAACGAAAATTTAATTCAGAACAACAAAATCTCCGAAAAAATACCGAAAGATTTCTCACCGTTCCGTGAGCTATAACGTCACCGATCTGCAAATAAGGAAACATTCCTGCTTTGCATGGTCGTCATTTTATGTTCATACTTTATACTCTTGTTTTAGTTTTATTAAAGCAAGTTGTGAGAAATCATTTACTCCTTGGAAAAACGAAACACTGACTATTTACAAATAAATACATAAAATGAAAATAAGATGAAGATGTGAAGAACTATCATTTCTTCGGTCTTCAACCTATAGCTGCCACAACTCCAAAATTTATACCTCATTAAAAAGCTTAGTGTAATTTGCGATGGTGGTATCATTATTTGGAATGGATTACACGGTTTTCCCAAATTAGCTTTAGTTTTCTTTAAATTAGCTTTAATTATCTTTAAAAACTGATTTCTGAAAAACGGTACAATTGGGATTGGCACCGTTGCGGCTAGGGAGTTGAAGATGTAGATCATCCCTTCTGCGAAGGTTGTTCCCCTTCAATGAAAAAGTTACGTGTTTGATCGGTTTTATAAAAAAGAGGTCTTCATTCTTAAGAATTCACCGTATTTCGTTTCTTTTTAAGTTTCCATTGGATACCTTAAATATCTTAAAGAGCTAATTTCTCAAAAACGAAATGGTCGATTTCTAAAGTTAAAGGTACACAATTGTATTGCAAATTGCATAAGCTATTAAATGAGGTATCACTCAAGCCCAAGTTCAATTTAAAAATTTCGGGGTTAACACCCCTAGGCTGTTCGTTTGTGGCTATCCAATCTCTTTCTATTGATACTAATAGATGATTGTATGCTTCACGTCCTGATATTATATTATCATTCTCTAGTTTAATGCATCCTCAAGGTGCCAGTGCACAATTATTGCGATTTACTGACATTTAACGTTAATCTTCAGTTTTCTCGTATCTTCCTTGCCATGTGCTGCATATCTCCTGTATCCTGCACTATTATAACTATTACGATGTAGTGTTATGTGTATTATGTAGTGGAGCAGTTTGTTTCGATCCCCATTTCACTACATTTTATTCTACAACAGGGAACTTTTTTAAAAATATATATCATTTTGTTCTGTCTAAAAAGGGTATCTATTCCCCAAGCATTATTCCTTAAAAACCAATAATAACTTCGTAAAAATTAATTAAAGTTTCCAGCGTTTCGAAAGCATTTCAAACGACCTCGAAAGCGCGCTAAGCCGGCTGACGTCATTGAGTATGACTGTCATGTGTAATGGAACGGTAAAATTTACAATATTTTTTTTTAATCGAATAGAAAGTAATGTTCCTGCAGTTTTGGAAAGTTTAAGTTGATAGGATTAAATTATCTTGTATTATTGTGTGTAAATTAAAAGAGTACGCCTCTGTACGATAAACACTGTCAAAAACCCTCGATACACATGATAATAATCCATTAAAAGATTTGTTCTGCTTAGTTGCAAAGTATAAGCGTATGATATGTATAAAAGACAGTATAAACATAAAATATGAATGAAAGAAAGTTATTATTAATGTTAATGGTAGTTAGATTTAATTTATATATTTAGAATATTGTAGTATTGTCAAAATTTGACAAGTCAAATTTTGAATTGTAAAATTAAGAAGGATGAGAAGATGGAATCTTCTTGTGAGGGTGGTGTGTGGAAGTAATAATCTTAGTAGCCATGCATCCATGCCAGTTCCAGATTTAGGTGAATTAATTGTTCGATAAATCTTGAATTTGGGTGGTGACCGACAGCTGCTGGGTTTCATCGGAACTAGAAGTATTTAAAAGAAAGAAAAGTTATTTAAATACACAGAAAAATATAGGCAACAAAAACATAAATTTAAGATTTAAATTCACAATTAGAATAAATAATTGATTATGTAAATAAAATATATTTTCTCTAGAGTGGTAATGGACGAAACAATAGTTTTTAGCATCATTGGAAAAGCGTTAGCGAGGCTATAAATAGGGGTAAACAAAAATAAAAGAAGGCAATTAGTTTTTGGTAATGGATGAGAAAACATTATGAGTCGGAGTAACGACTGAATAATTCGTTAAAGAGTTATTAAGTGGCCAATTATCAATCACTCTTAAATATAGTACGTTTACGCATGGAAGAATAATTGTTAAATACAAAACTATCACTCAGATGTCAACAAGAAATGAGTAAACAAACTTACTTACTACCGAAAATCCTGTGTTCCTGTATCCTGAACTAATAACTGGTGGCACATATTTCAATACCTGCATGTTACAATCCACACCATTGTCCAGATGGCTTGATAGGCAACTTAGTATGCATAAAGGTATTTAAGGGATTATAAATAAAGCTGTCTAGGGCTAAATAAAAGTTAGAAATATTAACATTTATATCATTTGTGTTTATTTGTGTTAAATGGGTCTTTTTGTATATTATATTTACTTGTGGTTAAGAAATTTATTATATGGTACGTGTTTTACTTTACCAGAACTGCGCGACCTGAGATAAGTACAAAATAGAGCCAAATTAGCCAAATTATTTATTATTGTAAGAGTACCGTTACACATGCAAAACTGCAGGAAGAAACAAATCAGGACTTAAAAAAGCTTGATATTGAAGTGTAGTATCATGAAAATTGAAAATAATACCTAGGATTTACTTTGGCTTACCTGATTATGCATTTTATACTTTACAGTTACACACTTCAAAAGTACTGTTAGTTTTGCGCATAAGTGAGAGTTACTCTTCAAAAATATTTACAAAATCATTGCCACTCATTACCAAATATTTGTAAATGTATATTTTCATCTAGTACTGATACAATAAAGTTAAATTTACCACTAGCATTTCGAGCTCGATACACAAATGTTTTATGCATCATAGATTGTTTATAAATTGAAATTGAGAAGCCTTGAGATGCTGTTGAACAATCTTTGACACGGCCAGAGTGTTATAAGTAATGTAGTACTATAAAATATCATCATAACTTTCCTTACTACAGGTTTTGGTGGACGTACATCTGATGCTACAATTGCAAGAGTGAACAAAACTGTGCTTCCTCAATACTTCTTCATTCATATTAGGGTAGCGGATCTCATAATTTTGCAATAACCTGATTATTTAAAACTGAATGTAGTACTTTTTGGGAAAATGCATATTCGCAATTTGTGAATAATAATATGGGTGTATATGACGTATCCTTCGAATTCTGATCATGTTAAAGTGGACGTTTAAGATCTATTTGACATCCTCAAACCGAAATCTTCTTCTCTCAGATGTTTACACATGCCATGGAGATGGTTGTGTACACTCGTAAGCGCATGGGTGACCTTTTCACGTCTGTAAATTGTCGAGCATTAGAATTTTATTATCACACCGGGCGAAGTCTCGTATTTCCGATAGTGGTATATAGACAAAAAGCCACACACTCAATTCGTGTAGTATTTCGAATTGTTTGAGGAGAAATAATGTGAAAATTAAATATTAACTTTACTGGGTGAGAATTGTCGGTAAACAAAACAAATCTTTTTTTCGTCCTATTGACTTTAGGATTACAAAAATAAACAGAAGAAGAAAACGTTCATCAAACAGAACCGAATGTATTTCGACAGATACGCACGGAAAAAAGACGGGGCCGGACCTCGAACGGACAGGAGAGACGGAAGAACAGAAAGAGACGTTGTGTAAAGGCAATGACGACAGGAATATGCGGGAGAAAAAGAGAAGTACATGCACGCCGAGAACCTGTTAATATGCTAATTTTTAATTCGAGATTATTAATTGTACACGAAGAATTAATTTAAATATTATGTACCGAGACATGCGGATATAAATAAAGATCGTAAAAAAAATCTGTTTGCGTCCGTGAGCGCTTTTATGCATATGTAAACCGCGGAGGTCTCTTCCAGTCGCTGTGGCCAGCGCACGTCGATTAAAACTAATACCGTAAAACGAAAACGATGTCCCTGAATGAAAGGAAAATAATGACACTCCGAAACCGAGGCTTTCGATCGGGTAATTTGCGGTGAACTCCGTTATTAAATACGCATGTGGTCGTCCTGTCTAAATTGAAATGGTTCTATAAAATTTCATGGCGAGCTTTGATTAACTCGTGAAGTTTTAAAGGTACGCGCGTTATATTGCTAATCGTCACTGCGAGGTTTTACGTCGCTTTAAAAGCGAACAGTGTTCACTGACTGACAAGACGGTAATTGTGTATTCTATTCATATTGCCTTCTAATGGTATTCTCGCATTAGCAATTTACAAATGAATAAAGAGGTGCAAAAAAACGATGATATAATTGATCCTAATTATGGTTTTAATATTTCTATAACACAAAACGAAAAATCTTAAATCTCATGGATTATACAGATTGGAAGCATACAATAATAGGATACGGTTGCTTAAGATAGTAAAAATAAAAATACCGCTGCCACCTTGATGAGTAAAGTACTCCAGATAGGTATTTCGGCAACTGAGTTTCCACCCTCAGCAGAATCTACAACAGAAAATAATATTAGACGTATCTCTACGGGAGATATCCACCACGAACACCACTTGAATAACACTACTACCAAATCGTTTCAAATCGGTTCATTAAGCTTACTTCGTCAGGCTCACTCAACCGTAACAATCGACTTAACAATAATAGAAATATTAGGATATTAGAAATAATAGGAATACGTGAACGCTGAACTGCGAATGAGCACCGAATACCGACTGATGTGTACGTTAATGCAAAGGCGAATCCAACTTTCGGTTCGCCTTCGTTTGCGTTCACTCCAAAAGCGGTACATTAAAGACAATTACTGCTCTGTGTGGACTATAAACAAACGACTTTGTTGTATTGGTGCGATCATCGAAGAGCACAAGTAAAGTGGTAAACAATCTCTGAGATTTTTAGGTCAAGTTTTGAATATTTTATCCGTCCATCCAAACAGCGAATGTGAGAAACACTTTCAGTTAGGTATTCGTTTACCTTCGTGTGCGCAGACTTCCAGATTGTTCGCGAACGGATTACAAAAGTTCGTTGTTCAGAGTTCCGGTGTTCGTTCTCCTAAAGGTGCGTATACATTAAGCGAAGGAACACCGAACTGCGAACGAACACCGAATATCAAAGGCGAATTCGACTGATATGTACCTTAAAACAAAGGCGAATCGAACTTTCGGTTCGCCTTCGTTTGCGCTCGCTCCAATCCGTTTACCTTCGTGTGTACAGGCTTCCAAGCTGTGCGCGAACGGATTACAAACGTTCGTTGTTCAGAGTTCGGTGTTCATTCGGTTAATTTATACGCCCCTTAATGCATACGTACCTTGACAGGGCCAAGCTCTGTATGCTGCTATACCCTCTTCAGCGCACATAACTATGCGAAGTACAGCGACTCGTATAATTCTAACTTTTGCGGGAATTCTTTCCAACTAACGGAGCTCTTACGTCTAGCCCACATAATGCACAGAATTCTTACAGCCAGCTCGCACAGGTCAAACGAGATCGACTTTTGAAAAGACTAATTTCACCCTTTGAAGCTGCAAAAGAATTTGACGCAAATAATTCGTACACATTTCGGATATTAAGTTGAAGTTCTCAGCACAAGTTATCGGTTAATATAAAATAGTGCTCGAAAAATTCAGGGCAAATATATTATTTTTATCATGTTATCATCTCATATTCGCTAGATCTTTGAATTTGAATTCATTTAACCCCAGTATCTTACTTATTTCATTAAAAAAACAATGGTTTTTTATCGTTTCCGAGAAGTCATTAAAAGTATAGGTGTTTATGAAAATGATATTGAGTGAGGAATCTATTAAAATTGTATTTATTAATACTTATCTCAATGGATTTTGGCAAGCTTCAACCAAAAAATTAGAATACGAGGTGTGTAAATTAAGTAATGAGACTGATATTTTTAAATATTTTTATTTGAATATAATTACAATTGAACGTTGTCTTCCTGAATCTAATCCTGGATCCAATCGTTCTTGATGTTTGGTTTCACACGCATAACCCTTTTTCGCCGTCTTTCGAGAACTTCTCGGTAAAAATGTTGATTAACTGTCTGTCGTGGCACAAACTCTTTGTGAACGATTCCCTATCAAAGAAACAAAGCAGCATGCTCTTGATCTCTGATTTGCTCATTCTTGCTTTCTTGGGCTTTGAATAGCCTGAACTGTGCTATTCCATGCTCTGGCGTTTTGTTTCCGGGTCATACTTGAACACCCAACTCTCATCACCAGTAATGACACGTTCCAAAAGATTTTCATTATTTTCAATCGATTCCAAAAAGTCAAGGCACCATTCTCTCCTGATGTCCATTTGTTCCTGCAAAAGATTTTTTGGAACCATTTTCGAGCAGATCTTTCTCATTCCCAATTTATTTGTCAAAACTTGATGAACGATGGTGTGAGACAAATTCAACTGTTCCCCGATCACTCTGACCGTCAACCGACGATCTGAACGCACAAGATCGCGGATTTTGTCGACATTGTCATCGGTTCTTGCAGTTGCAAGCCTTCCGCTGCGTGGCTCATCTCCCATCGATTCTCTTCCTTATGAAAATACCTTAAACCACCGAAAAACCTGGGCTTTTGACAAAACACTGTCACCGTAGGCCTGCTGAAGTTTTGCAAAAGTTCCTCTTGTACTTTGGCCAGCTCTGAAGTAAAACCAGATTGCACACCGTTGCTCGAAATTAATGTCTTTCGTTTGTAGAACGCACTACGAATGCCGGCTCCATGGAAGAAACGACAGCGGACAACCAAATGACTTGATCGAATTCAAACTTGCACTGAACGCTTATTACAATGTCTACTTGTCGCCCCTCCATGTCCCGTGCTTCCTGTGTTGCCATATCAAACGCTACGTTGTCAGTATCATTACATAATTTACACACCTCGTATATTGATTAAAAAAAAACTTAAGAACAGAACTTTGCGAAAAGCTACATCTTTTTGATTATGTTTTTGGAAATGCTTTTACTTTTCGAGGTAAAATACAAGTGAAATTTTTGCCTTATACTTAATTAAGTAAATATCTGAATCTGATCAGAATTTTTGTAATTATAAATCACATGACTATATCACATGACTGTGCCAAACAGGTGCTTATAGAAAGCCCTCCATTCCTTATATTCGATATGTATCTTTTTGTGGGAATTATCTTATGGTTTATTTTATCACTTCTACAAGTTGTCTCGAATTAATTATTGTAAACATGTTTCTGTAAGCATAATATATGTAAAATTTTACTTTTAGCCTCCATAAACTTCTTGCTCGTCTTTCATTTCTAATACAAAATAGTCTTACAATTTGCTTCCATAAAAAAGAATTGGTCACGACTATGTGTATAGAAAAAAATACTTTCGAAACCTTGTAACCTAATTATTTGTTTAATTAACTTTATGTTTTAAGAAATCGTTTTAATCCAGTTTTATTCGGTTTAAATTACAAGGAAAAGAAAGAAGAAGATTTACGAATTGGTTTGTGAAATTTTAATTAAAAATTTATTTTTAAATATGTTCTGAGTAACAACTTGTGGCCATTTACAAGTTGTTACTCAGAACGTATTTAAAATAAAATCTTTAACTAACATTTCACACACCAATTCGTAAATCTCCTTCATTTTTTCCCTCCAGAAATAATAAGCCGCAGTAGTCGATGGTAATACTGGAATCCCGCCGGAAATTTATTGCAGTATTAAACTGAATTACCGAACGTAAGCATTAACTTTATATCTTCGCCGATTTGATGCGCAACTTCTGTAAACTAATAGCTTTATTTTGTATTGAATATTTATGCTACTGAATAAAATCAACAGACTATACGTATAAATGTCGTCCCCCGGGAGAATTAAAAATAAACATCAACAGGATTGCTTATTGCGTCTCGTTGTTGAGTGTTTTAGCTTAGAGATTTATTAATGATATCTTTTTCTCGGTTTTTTTCAATAGGGGCATAGCGAAAGCGGGTGAACCGAATAATCTGTCGCCCTTGGCGCCGGGTATTCCCATGTACGGCACGTCGGTTCACAGTACCTTGAGGAAGAAGCAACAGAAGTTGGTGAAGGAGAACCCCGGTGTCCTTCAAGCGATCGCCAAAGGTGCCAATCAGGCGATACAAGAATGTCAGTACCAATTCAAGAGTCGGAGATGGAATTGCTCGACGAAGAATTTCTTGCGAGGGAAGAATCTGTTTGGGAAAATTGTCGATCGAGGTAAGTAAAGTTTGATTAAAATAAATACCGTTGTTTTCCACTAGCTCAAAAAGCAACGGTCTTAGCAACAAATAAAATATACCTATGTAGAACACAAATAACTTTTGCAAGAGTTGAGACTACAGGCTAAACACATCTTGCTTTTAAAATGTATTGTAAATTGTGAATAATCGCTTGTCCAGAAGCAAGCATGGGAATACTGGTATTGTAATTAAGATCGATTCTGATAACATTTCTGAAAGCAAAAAGTATGCCAAGCATTCAGTAAGCATTTTTCTAGTGCTGCCAGTGACAGTATTAATGCTATGTTCGGTCCACATTTATCTAGACTACCACCGTCGGTGGATATTGCATTGCCTACAATGTATTTTTGGCCGATTTCTATGGCTGAGGTTGATGCCGCTATAAATAAGTTGAAGAATACGAATTCTTGCGGATTCGATGGGATTAATATCAAAACTATAAAATATATTAAACATGAAATTATACAGCCAATCGTAGAAATTCTAAATGTGTCCGTGCTTGAGGAGGTTTACCCTTCTTGCCTTAAAATTGGAAATATAATTCCGGTCTTCAAGAACGGTTACCGTACCTCTATATTGAATTATAGGCCTATATCTATATTAAGTACTTTTTCTAAAGTCCCTGAATCTGTTATTTGTTCAAGAATTACTAATTATTTGAACTAATACAAAATTTTATCTCCTGCACAGTACGGTTTTTAAAAAATTAAATCGACTGAAATGGCCAATATTGATTTTATACAATACGTATTTGATAATCTTGACAAAGGACGATATGTTGCGGGTGTCGTTTTATATCTATCGAGAGCATTTGATAGAATTAACCCTCACTTACTACAATAAAAATCGCTGACATTCGATTGTGGAGTAGATAAAACTTTTTGAAGATTAAGGCAAGCTATGCACACACTCTTATCGTTTATTGCAAGATCTTTGTCAGAATTCTTTAAATCCCTGGCTGCGGTCTTATTTTTTATATGACGCTCATATTTTGCACAAGTTTTTCTTTTTCCGCTTCCGGAGCCAGACTAAAAACAGTGTCACATTGGTCTTTCTTCGGCTTAAAGAAAGAAATATTAATTCCTTATTGAAAATATCTCTATACTGACGAATAGTAGCAGGTATACTAATATTATTTAGGTTGTAATGTTCAGTGTATAATCGAAACATCATTTGGATGCTCAATCCCTCCTCGAGGTACATTTTCTTAGAGTTTTTCGAATATAATGAGAAGGTACCACGGGAAACAGTTTAATGTGGTTTCTGACAGTCTCTGCAATTTCTGGTTTTAGTTTGTGGTCGTGTACTCTGTTTCCCACGCATAGCTTTTTCTAATGTGCCACCTTCATTTAATTTGCTTAATGCTGTAGTTCATCCAAGCCTATGAAGTATCAAGAGTTCCCAAAAACGTAAGTTTGCAAGTGCGTTTTTCTTCATCGCGAATATGGAAATAATATTCCCGAGAGAAATTTCTACGAGACTAGGAGTTGGCAATAACAGTTACTTGTTTTTTGGCTACCTGCCTTACATTTCGAGCAACAAAATCCCATTGTCTTGTATGATTTTGCAATTGTCAAAATTCAGGTAAGACATCACTTTCCACATTACTATATGACTTCCTGGCGAGTTTCAAAATTAAATCTGTCCTGGAGTACATTTTAGTTGTTACAACAAAACTAACACAAACTTCACCTAACCTTAAAATTGCATCGAATACTGAAGTAACTCACGACACGGCTGATACTAACCGGTTAATCGACGTCGAAGAATATAGTAACTTAAGATACGATGGTCTTAGTATTGTGTATACAAACCGGAGATACTATTTAATGCAGGAGTCTAATTTTGGTCACAGCATATTGAAAATGTAAGAGACAGCCTTCTCCTGGGGAGAAGATTAGCTGAATAAAACGTTTGCTGTTATGTAACTTAAATAGTGGAAAATTTGAGTTACTATAGTCTTCGTTGGACACATGGTAAACACATGGCCTTGAGTATTTCTATTGGCGCGGAATCCGTTCTGTTCTTCGTCCAAAGTTGGTTCAATTTGTTTTCTTAATAGTCTTCCTACAATCTTTTCAAATAATTTCATTGGTGATTCATTGATCAAAATAGCAATTTTTTTAAATGAAAGCATCGTTTGTTTATTTAAATACATGTTTCGGTCATCAAAAGGATCTTAGTAATATTTTTGTTATACTTCAATAATGATAAGTAGTTCCCTTAAAAAGGCAGTAAGCATCTTGTATTGATTTAAGAATTACTAGGGGAGAAACGTACCATTCTCCTTAATCAACCAACTCCTTAGTCTATGCATTCTGTTTAACTAAATTTAACCGAACTGGTGCAGATAAAATGCACCTATCAGGCTTCTGGTTGGTGTCGTCTTAAGCTTTGTTCCAACACGCAGTCCCCGTACGGTTCGTAATCACATAATACATTTCCTCGTGGGATACTACAATTGATAGGAAACAGATCTGAGTACGAATTCTCTTGTTTAACATAAAATGTTTATTAGTCAGGTATATGTCTTAAGTAATTCAAAATTTGAATAATTCGTAATGTAAATACGTGAAATGAATTGTTTTATATCTTTGTAAAACCATCTGGATTATGGTTCATGATAAGTGCAACAACGAATGAAGTCAGAAATTAAAAAAAAAGAGGATTCTTTGAGAGAAGAAGATCAACAAGATCAATTTTATAATACGACTAACATAAGGTAAATTGTATATAGTTTCGTCTGTCATAATATCCTAAATTGAAACGTCAAATATGTATGCACTTTACATTTATTAAACAAACAGAACTTCGAAGACATCTATCATTCCGATTATTTATTAAAGCCAATACCTATCGATATATCATCATGCTCATTACCATCATCCATTGCGGTAGTCGCTTATGATATGTTTATTTGAGTACAGAGTTGATTGTCGGTCAATCGACTTACCGTTTATGACGCACCGTCATTTACTGAACCAATCGGCGCTCAGTGTAGAGAACTTTAGTGTGTTTTGAAAGTGTTTCTCGAAATGGAATCACGTTTTCACAGTTTATTGCCGCGAAGATTGACAAGTTTACGTACGGGACATACATACGAGACACGCAAAGATCAACCATTGATAAAATACATGTCCCACTTTCGTTGTACAATATTTATGATGCAGCTTTCGCTCGAAAATAATACTTTTCTTTTTGCTTTTGTTTCATATACCATTTTATAAAACGTAAAACGTGCGGTGGAATACACTGTATTGGGTTCTTAAGGATTCAGTGAGGTATTAATGTTGTCGGTACTTAGTTCAGTTCATTTCACAATAAATATGAAAAGTAATTTAAGGAGCACTGGTTAATTAGGATAATAAAAAGATAACAATGCGATATGTAGTATAAAGAGTAAACTTCATTTAATTCAATACGTATTTTCTAAAAGAAAGTGTCTGTATTCTAATCTTCTTATCCAGAAAATGTTAATTTATATTAACTTAGATTAGGTAGATTTTTTTTATTCATGGAGAAAGTAACAAAGTAATAGCAATAACACTGACACATTCGCTGTACGGTATCCAGACAAACAGAAACCGTCGGCAATTGCTGTAAAACGTATAGTATAAAATTTTAAAAACTATCCCAACAAACACCAAAGTAACTGAAACCGCGACTGGAACCTATTTGAAGTGGCTTAGACGTAATCGCGACTTTACTTTTTTGTATAAATTACTTTAATTACCAAATTTCTCCGAAACGGAGTTTCCACCACAATTTGTTACTTTGTAGTAAGATAACTTTAAAGTCAATTCACTGGTATTGGCGACGCACGTTTACTAATAAAATAACTTTGAAGTTTCTATGACTTAGTGGGAAATTGCGATAGTCATATTTTGAAGTTTTTATTACGTTCTAAAGATTTAAAATTTTCCTTAATAGTCCGCGACTTATAAGTAATGATCGCAAGTTCCAGTAACGTTTTCTTGACCTGCAAAAAATCACTTTACGGTGTAAATTTACTTCTATGTGAATTATCACTTCTAAAAAAGTAGGGATTACACGGTGCGTTTTCAAAGTAATACGTGTATGACAACGAACGGCCATATGTAAAACATGTAAAAGTTATCGCCATTCTACAACTTTTTACCGAAAATTAAGATTGCTTAGAGCAATGGAAGATAATGGAATACTTGAAGCATATTTTCCTATCGTAAAAGTATTCATTATTTTTACTAGCACCTGTGACTTTGACTTTAAAGCATGTGAGGTTAGAATTTCGGCGAAGCTTTACATTGAAAGAGAAACTTTGAAGTCGTCCTTACTTTCCGGCAACTTTAAAGTGATAAATTAGTAGCGCATAGAATTTTATAGTAAGTGATACTTTAAAGTCGCTTAATCGTGGTTCCGTCTGGTTTTAGATAATTTCAAGTGAGAAATTTTCAGTTACTTTAAAGTAAGTATTTTTGAGGGAATCCATTTTTATCGAGAAAATAAAATTAATATAAAAAATGATAAATTTTTAAACGATAAACAAGCTTATTCAATGATATTTTTGTCAACAATTTCAAAAATACTTGCCTAATAATTTATTTCAGATTAGAAATTTGAATTTATGTTGACTTTAAAATTATATGTTCACATTTCTATATAATTTTAAAAAAATTTCGAAAAAAATTAGGAAACTGAAATTATAAGGGCGCATAAAAAATTTGGAAGTATAGTCCCCAAGTTTTACAGTTTCGTTAAAATTTTACACCCCCATAAATAACTTAATATTTTGTAATCTTTTTATTCTACAATACTTATACGCATTCATTTTATATTCTAACTATAACATTTGATTTTGTACACAGTGGCTTTATGTATACATATGCAATAATAATAACTTGAAACAAAATCTAAGAAGATAACATGAAAGAGAAAGAAAGAAATATATACGTCGGACATACATGAACTATTTGCTGGTCGCAGGAACTACCCTGCCACGTTTCAGCGACTGTAGCCATATACCGAGGTAGATCCGTTAATATCACCACGAAATTATTCCCCCAATTTTGGTAGTAATATGGTAATAGGAACGTTATTTTTACGTTCACATGTTATGTCGCGAGATATTTCAAAGTCATTTTAATAGTCGTAATTACGTTCCCAGATACCTATTGTGCTAGTTGGGTTTGCCACCCCACCACTTTACGCTATCTTTTCTTTTTTGTTCTCACTTTATTATCATTGTATTACAGTCCTACTTATTATCTCATCTAGACTGTAAATCCTCCAAATGATTACTATAAGAAATTTATTTTCTTAGCGTATGTATGTGCATGTCCTTTACTCGAGCAAATATTTTTATAACAAAGCGTTGTTATTTTCATTTTAGGATATTATGGTTAAAACAATATATTTTCGTAAGTGAAAATCTGTTTCAGTACGTATGTATCTTTAAAGCGGTTATGATAGTTAAGAACTTATTTTAAATTATAAAGAACTATTTGAAATACGAAATAACCCCAGTTAGATAGATAAAAACGATACTTACGATAAATACCCAATCAGAAGAGAATCAAGCTACTTATACTGGGCTTTTTTTGTAACGTTACACATGCTACCATTATTTCCTAATGGTAGCATTAAGCGACATAGGCAACTAGTTATACATTAACGCGTCGTCAGTGTAAAAAACAATTCTTTGTGTGAAATATTTCTTTATTAATTCAATAATTTATTTTTTTATATCTATTCATACATAAATCTCAAATTAATTACGTTTTATGGGTAAGTAGAAAATCTATTTAAATGATGAATAGGTAATACAAAGATGAAAAAGTGGCAATGACAACGTGATACGAGAGGAATAATAATTTAAGACATGTTAGGGATATGCTTTCAGTCACTTATCCTGAGTGCCTATAGCATGTGCGAAAACTGTGGGCAATATTTTTAACAAATTCAAAGCAGATGGTTGTGTTCTCACAGAAAAATTAATAAAATCAATCACGTTTCAACAGAACACAACAATCTGAATATCCTAAGTTATGTAGAGGAACAGTGTGGAAGATTGCTTTTAGGTGTAGACAAACATTATGGAGTATCATACACTTCGATATATATTTCGAATTGATCAATTTATCGTGAAGTGAACAATGGTCGCATATATTGTGGTTACTATACTGCCCCATAGTGCTTGTAATCTTTACGAAACATGTTGTTAGATAAACTTGTAAAAACTTTTCTTGGTGATCTGATTTGCAAATTTATTAAAAGATATTATTTTAGTTTAGTTTTAGTTTTAGTTAGTTTACTCTAGTATTTCTCTTGTTTTAACAGAAATTTGTTAAGACAACTTTTATTTTTGCTATGCCATTAAATTCTCGTGCTACATCCATTGGCTTTAAACAATAACAGTACCAAGAATACCTTTACAGTTGAGGAATCTTTGGTATGCAAACATTAGTACTGCTAATCGATCTTCCAATCTATACGAAAGCCTAAACCTAATTAAAATGAAAGAAAAATGAGCAGCTCTCGTGAGAAATTTTTAGAAGGGCCCCAGCATAGGACGAGGAATGCCAGTATCAAATCGAATTACTCAAACGGACAATATCTACACACGCGTGAACCTAACTGTCCAAGGCACGGTAGAGCAAATAACCGGGCGGTCAGACTAGAGAAAGAAGAATATCGAACGGAAAAAAAAGAAAAGAGGGAAGATACATGAACACGAACCGAGAGCATCGGAAGGCATCACCGAAGAAAGAGAGCAAAGCGTGGCGGGTAGGAGAACAAATGATCATCTCCGTGATCGCGAGGTTTCAAATTACCGACCAATTGAGAACTAATAGGTCGAGTTTATTGATGGCTTATCTCCGAAAATAACAAATAGCTGCCGAACTCTGGATAGATTTATAGATAACGGCTACTCGAAATGCCACTTTACGGACTCCGTTCCCATCTACGTTTCACAGGTCCGTGTGTACCTGATGTCCATTATCTAAATTAAACCGATTCGAGCTTTAATTAAATGATTGACAAATTGACATTATTAAGTTAAACCCGACTTCACTATTAATAGGCCTCTTAAGGATAAATTAGGCCGACGTTCCTTTCACGTCTAAATAATAATTATTCCCGAGAGCGGAACGAATGAGTGAGAAATAATTTGTCATGTAAATAATACCCTGATATCTTTTTTTTTTCTTTTACAAGCACGCCTAATAAATAATCCAATGGTTTTTCTTCATCTCTTGGGTAGTTACACCAATATAAAAGACGAGAACCGTGGTAATTTATTTAATTATGTTATGGCAATAACCAAAACCAAGCTACTATTAGTTAAAAGTTATTGCGTAAGCTGTATTTAGAAATATACTTTTCTATATGTAATTATATTTATATCAATTGTTGAAACGTCTTTGCCAAAATGTTTATAAACTATTCAGATATGACTAAAATTTCTCAAAATATTAAGATGTAACGACTAACTCCAATATAACTACATACCTAAATAGGTACGTCATCAATTTAGTTTTATCTTCGATTAACTATTCCTTAATTACTGCTATCGGCTTCTGAGTAGTTTGGTTCTTCTACACTGGTTGACAAGATTTTTGTCCCAAGAATAAAAATGCCTTATTCTCATATACTTTTGCATGCTGAAATCAATTATGTTTTCAGAATTTCTCCATCACCCTTAGTTTTTATGTTCCAGGATATTCGCTTATCCACCTAAGATATGCATGAATAGGTATGCAGTATAAGAGAACATGTCTTGACGTTATTTCAGTTGTCGGCTAGAGCTCGGTGAATGAAGACTAAAGAGTGTTGCATTGTTGTGCGTTCAAGCTATTATAGTGAAACTACAGCGAATATTTGATCACCTGTAAAAATGCCAAGGAAATGTGTAAATTACCCTAACTCTTTTTGCTACATTTACGGCGAATTGATATTTAAATATCAAAAACGGTCTTTCACACCTATCCTTAAAAAGTGCTATGAGCAATAATTCACGTGTTAGGTGATGAAGATAAAAGCTAGGCTCCCCATATTTGCTGTGTTACGTGTGTCAGACTTCTCACAGCATGGGCAAAAGGTAAAGGAGATATGCCTTTTGCTATTTCTGTGATTTGGAGGGAACCATCAGATCATATTACCGATTGCTACTTTTGTCTAACAAACATAAGTGGTATGACTTCTAAATCCAAACATATTGTAAAATATCCTAATATTCCATCTGCCCTGAGACCAGTACCTCACAGTCCGAAATTACCTGTGCCTAAACCTTCACAAAACATGACACTAAGCGACGATGAAAGTGCTGATGATACCAAGGCAAATGGA
>JARFOC010000341.1:832849-864652 GCA_031763485.1 Osmoderma eremita | reverse complement strand
GGACAATTTACGTGCGACGTATGTTGATATACTTAAGTTTGTTAAAATAAAGGAAATAACTTTTAATTTAATTTTTTATTTGCTTTAATGTATCTCAAAATTTTCCATTTTTTTGTGAGAACAATGTAAATTCAGTTTTCTTATGTTAGGGCAAATTAAAGTAAGTTTCTTTGTCTCTTTTGTTAAATTTTCAGAATCTAATTATAATTAGTTTCCCAAATATATTCTGTTTTGCTTAGTATCGTCAACCTACCCCGGTTTCCCCTACAGACAGTAGACATAATTTAACTATGGCAAATTAAAAAAAATATATGGTCATTTATTGTAATAAATAAATATATAATTTGTATATACGACAAATAAATTTTAATTTCCTAAAACATAATAAATAAATGCATACCTATTGCATGGCAAACTTGTTAGTGCATATTTTCCAGTCTCTAATCATAACAAATGTGTGGTATATGATTGTGATGACAATCATATACCAAATTCAATTGAATTCAATACTTATTGGAATTAGTAAGCCTTGCTAAAGGAAATATCCTAATTATCTTCAATGTAAATCAATTAAATTACAAATTTCGGCAACATCCCTACAAACCAAATCGAGTTCATCCAAATGTATTTTCGATTCCAGCGATTTCAATGATATTAGGCTGTGGTGCATTTATTTGGCGAGTTATTATCGACGAAACGCATCTTTCAGTGGTTGTGTGGTGGAAAATAAATTTTTCTAATAATTTCCGGGAATTTAGGGTTTGCCGGTTGAGGCAACACAATTTGTTCAGCTTTCCAGATACACAGCGGCGAAAATTATCCTTAATTTCGTACAATAAAAGGATAACTTAGGTTTACTTCTCATTGGTACAGAACATGGAAGACGTAGACACTCGTACTAAATCATATTAAAGTCAGTAATTCATCGATAAACCCCGCTAATTAACTATTCGCAATTCGCTTACAGCTGAAAACTCGGAAATATCAACGCTGGATAACAACGGCAACCCGCATTATGACGGAAATCCTTTCGGAGGCATCGACACCGGCACAGTTCAGTATACCGAGCAAATGGGGAAGTTTTCCTAACGAATACTCTACCACGACGATTTACACTTCCATTGGGAGTATAATAGCGTATTTTAAAGTCCCCGTCTGTCGCGATTTATTTGTCGCAATTCATTTACGCTGATAAATGGCATCGCGCGACCGCAGTTGCATCGTCCCATCCGTACGGCCTATAGACTTATAGACGGACGATAAAACATCAACTTAATGTGGCCCTCGCAATGTATACGGTATTGGAAATCTAATGATTCATGTATTGTTTGCGCGGAATATTTATACATGTAAACGGTGATTTATCGCCAACAGGTGCGGATAGATTCAGTAAAACAATGTTTCCAATGGCATGCGTCTTCTTATCCCGTACAGATTACATACACGAATACCTTATAACCGTGCACGCATCCGTGCGTACGCTAGAATACAATGTTAAAAGTCTCTTTGATACTGTCAACGGAAATTACGTCGAGGATACCTGGTATTATTGGCTAACGTCGTGCAATTACTGCGCCGATGTAATAATTATTTTTCAACGGAAAGCCAATATAATAAATATTGGCCTTAACTTTTGCTGGTGATTTACTATCTATTCTAAGGAAAAGTTATATTTCAAAAAATCAATTACCCACAGTATTTAAAAAACTTAAAAGTAAAAAGCTGTTGATTAATAGTCTTCGATAAATCGTATAATAGATAAATTTAAACGCCAATAACTGATTGTTTTATTGACAGATTTATCTAAACACAAATATTTTATGATTTTATTATTTACCATGCTTCCCTTTATTAATTTATTCTTGGGTGGGAAGTTGTTGAAATTATTCAGAATCCATAAATTTTGATTGGAAGGAGTGACGCCTTTTTAATTTGATAACGTGGCCAAATCAAATATGATCTTTGTGAGGGTGCATTACACCAAACTGCAGACAATACAACGCCCCCCGCCATAATAGTTTAATAGCTTCTTCAAATTACTTAGTTTACGTTTGTATATTATTCACATAACGCAAATGTGATTTTGATGAATAGTTTTTTTTTTTAAACCTAAACGCATACAGATATTTAAATCCCAAGATACCTAACATGGGTTAAAAATACTCGTTCTAAACAAAAAAAACAAAGTATAAACCAAAATATTGAGACACCTATCCACTGTTGAAATCACTCCGACAAATAATGCATCTGATGAAAACTGCACTGAGAAAAATGGATTATAGAAATTAGATTATAAATTTCTATATATTAATAATTAAAATAATTATTGTCAAAAAGGTAATATGCTGTTTATTAAGACTAATATATCCAGATTGTATCATGCTCATAGTTTATAGTTAGTATATATTATAGTATAAATTATACAAATATATTAACTGGTAATATAAATTATAATTGTCCCTATAGGAGCTATAAAATATATTAAAGTATATTATATTTATATTAAAGAGTACAATCTATTTCTCTCAGTGTGTAATCATGGCGTATCAGACAAAATAATATGAAAACCCCCAGAATATCGCATTTTAAATTTTGAGTTATTCAAAAATGCTAATATCATCTAAAACATTAGTGATATAAGAATGACAGACAATTACAAAAACTGAATGTCTATAGAGCCCATTTATTGTATTGATAAAACCATCAGACAACGTATTAGAAATAGAAAATCTACGAGGGATGTCCGGTTGCTAAGGTACATTTGTAAATTACAGACAGATTACTTTATTTATAGAAATCAAACATACACTAAGTAAAAGCCTAAGCTGTTAGCTACTTTTCAACATAATCGCCGCCATTGTTAAGCCAGTTATCTCAGCGAGGCACAAGCTCCTTTAAACCTTCTTCCAAATTTGTAAAGTACTGCCGTACTTTCTCTTGAACTTCGTCGTCGTCTTCAAACCTTTTACCCGACAAATGAGCTTTCAATGGCCCAAATAAATCAAAATCAAGAGGAGCCTGGTCTGGACTATGGGTTGTCGATGATTTTTTTCGCACACATACGGGATCATCGTTCAGAGCTGTGCGTCCACTTTTGAACTGTTTACACCAAACACTAACTTGTTTTCGACGCATAACGCCTTCTCCGTAAGCCTTCAGCATTTGTTTTTTGATGAATCTCGGTAGGTGTTTCATTGTTTGCATGCAAAAAACGAATGACCGCTCGCACTTCAAACTTGGAGTATGTTTCGATCGGAACTGACATTGTGCGGCTGTCACTACAAATGTTGTACTGAACCTAAGGCAATGACAATAGCCACCTATGCAGTACATATCCACATCTAGAATGCCTGCAAGTTTCAACGTGATCGGAGCGACGCACAATGGTCCAGGGCGATTTTTATTATTTATCAGCAAGTAGCTACAAAACCATCTTTAGCCCACATAATCCCTATAAATGTAAGTCTATGTAAGTCTCCCTATAAATTTCAACTGCTACTTTTTGTTACTTCCTGAGAAAATAAGAAATTAAATAAATGAATTTGATACTTTATAAATCAACTTTAAACTAATATTAAGTCTGAAAGATATATTAAATAATACAATTAAAGTTTAAATAATAAAATAGTTATTATACAGCATAGAAATTGGAGGAAAATATTTATTTTATATTTTTTGAATTCATGCCTTATATTTTCGCGCATGATTACCTCCTGATGTTCGGCTCAATACCTTTTTTCTTTTATATGGATGAAATCTTTTATAGTTGATTACATTTTCCTGAAAAAATCGTTACAAAATTCATACTGTACAAGAAGTTACGGTTTTTGATCGCGAACATTCTGGATCACTGCGCGACGCAGGCGGTGTGGTGTGTTGAGCAAACGTCCCTTAGTAACCGGACATCCTTCGTATTAACTATTCTGGGCTACATTAGCAGCAATTTAAAAAAGTAATTGTTTAGATTTAATGGAGTTGTCCGTTATCACCAAAAATGGAAGATAATTCACAATTAACTCACTGAGATCTTAAAGTATACTTATATAATGCAATCAATTGTTATTTGTAATTTTTTTCAACACAGATTTTGTTAGTAAACATGTGTCTATGAAGGTGTTAAACATATCAGAAGAAAGATGAAACCAGAAGCAAAACAAATTAACAGCCAGCAAAATGTAAGAATTACAAAAAGATTGGACAATGACGGATTGACAACACTGATCAACTGAAGTGAATAAATTTGGTGTGAGACTTCCTGAAGTATAGTTAACACAACAGTTTTGCCGGGGAGTTCTGCTGTAATCTGCTACAATTTGAGTAACCGAGAAAGGCAAGATTTCTCTCTTATAGTATCTATACTTTTACATCCTGCTTATGTATGCAACTTCTTCTACGCTTGTGTGTATGAAAATCTTTTAAAGGGGTTCCAAATTAGTTAAATTTTTATTGACTCTAATAAAAGAAAGCATTCGACTCGATCTCCACACAGATAATTTATCATAAAAAACTATATATGCATACTTTAACGTTCAATATTAATTGAATATCTTCCATAAAATCGATAATAGTCGCATTTATCTATTGCTGGGTCTTCTATCTGGAATAAATCCGGGATCTACAGTCACCACAGGAAGTCTTATGTTCCCTGAAGTATAGTGAATAGCAGACAAATGGAGAAAAACGTAACATTTGCATACGATTAGTCTTACGCAGCGGGTATTATATGTATTTTCATTTATAGAAGGTGTACATATATTTGTGCTTCTAATACATCTTCTATGAAGAGAAGTCTGATTATCGGTTTAGATACCTGGAAACCAGGCCAAATATTTTCCTTCTCAGGATATTAGGATTACGCATCGTAAAAGAGATGCTCTTCCTATGCGAACTAACATTGTGCAAGATTGAGAGTCTGACGTCAATCCAGGGCGAGCGAGGTTTAGTGCGTAAGTAGGTAATATAGTTCAAATAAAATTATCATCTTTACTACGTCAGCGCACAGTGAAAATGTGACGTTACAAAGATCCTTATGTAAAGGTTTACAGTATTTCACACGCTACATATTGATGTACATACAATTTTATGTAAATAAGGATATTATTAGCTAGAATGAATTTTATTTTGGGAAATGTGAATGCAAGTTATTACACCACAGACTTTTTGACGTATGTGAAATCGTTTCAAATGTTAAGTGTTGACGTGGTTAAGGCGTTGTTTTATAATTAACGTAGTGTAGAGGTAACAAGCAATATATATTTAAAATGTAGTATTAATGCAATTAGTTACTGTAAACTACAAATTTTGTTTAAACTATCATAAAAGTGTGCTAGAGGTTAAGCCTAGCTGCAAAGGATAGGATATATTCCCAGGTTTAAAACGTATTTTCAGTATGGAAGGAGTATCAATACATTTATTTATTAATGACAATCTTATCTAAATAATTTTGCTCAGTGATACCGGCAGACACTCCTTGCAATTCTTCATAAATAGAGCCAAATTATTTATTAAGTAGTAAAAGTGTACATGTTTTATTTTTTGGGTTCTTATAAAATTCGTAACGTTAGGAGTATTTGTTCCCGGAAAATTATTTCATTTAATTTCGTTAAATTATGGAAACCCTAGGCTTCCTTTTCAGAACTTTACGGGCAGTATTGATTTGAAACGTTAACTCCGAAGTGTGAAAATATACCTGAGTTACATGTTTTCAATTTTCAAGCCAGTTTTATAAATATATTTGTTTACTTTATCCCGAATAGAAAGGTAATACTTAACAGGTATCTCTTTTTCGAGGGTTGTAGCCGAAGGATCATATTCCATAATGAGTGTGAACATTGCCAGAAAGGCGAGTATAATTTATAATATTCCAAGGAAAATTTTTATTAATTTAGGGAAGTCATGTCCCTAGTTGACCCGTTAGGGGTAATATAATTTACTGCGAACCGGCGGCTCTTCAGCGAATGGTCGAAAGGAAATACCCCGGAATATCTAAGAAGCTGTAGCTGATGTTTATTGTATTTTTACAATCAGGTACACACAAATCAATCTTTGAAACAAATATTGCTTTTGCTTCTATTCTATTACGTTACATACACACATCAAAATAATCTAAGGAACAAGGCTTTATTTGCTAGTAGTTTTACGAGCCGTATATAACCGAAGACTTGTAATGTTATTTTAAACGTCAATACAGTTTGCTGCTGGTGTTTCCATAGTTTAAGTGAAAATAAGGTCTTATTAACTGAAAAATCAGTGGAAATTTAAAAAAAATGTAAGATTTATCATCCTGAGATTTTTGTGTTTATTTTGCGATCAATTTTCTTTTCCAGTTTCAGTCAGAGAGACATCCTTTACACCGTGATACGCAATTAAAAGCTATTAGAATGCTTGAAAGTGGTTTAACTCAAAGGGCCGTTGCAGAAGCTCTCAACACGTCAAAGAGTGTCACCAATCGTTTGTGGTTGAGATATCAGCAAACCAAAGGAGTGCGTGAACGTCATACAGGATGCACAAGAGCCACTCGACAAATTCATGACAGATACTTGAGACTTTGTGCATTAAGAAACTGCAACATTACGGCGATAGAATTAGTGATTTGACTTTACGACATTCATGATGTGTTAAGAAGCGATCAAACAGTGAAGAATAGACTCCATGCAGATGGTCTTAATGCCCGTAGTCCTCCGAGAGTTCCTCTATTCTCGAGAAGAAATCGCAGAAGAAGATTTCTAATCTTCTTCTGTGATTTCTTCTGGGCCCAGCAACATTTAAATTGGGATCAATAAAACTGTGCATCTGTTTTGTTTTCTGACGAATCCCAGTTTGGTTTCCGGCCAGATACAAGAAGAACAAGAGTGTGGAGACGTCCCGAGAATGCAGAACGATTAGGTACATCGCAAACCGTTCACAGCTTTCAAGGAGATAGTCTAATGGTATGAGGTGGTGTAAAAACTGGTCTCTTTCTCTTGCATCGGTATTTAAACCCATTGACTATCGGGACATTATCATTCAAAACGTTGTGCTACCATATGCTGCAAGAATTGGTGAAAATTTTCAACTCATACACGACAATGCGTGTCCACATTCTGCAGGTATCATTCGTGCATTTCTTCAAAACCATGAAAATAATGTTTTGTCATGGGCAGCGCAATCACATGATTGAATCCCATAAAACACGTATGGGACTTAGATATAAGCATACTGCGTCAAACTCTAGTCTTTGAAACAAAACAATAATTGTATCAGTGTCTTGTAGAACAGTGGAATGCCATCGATCAACAAGAGCTAGACCACTTGATTATGAGTAAGCCAAAGTTGTAACACTCGTGGAGGTACCACAGGTAACTGACATTGCAGTCATTGCCACATGTTCTTTTTTTTACATTTTTGAAAATTATCCCTAAATAAACAGACATTTCTCATTAAGTATTCTTTACTGTTTCTATAAGTAAACAAGTAACGATAGTCGACTCATACATTCACATGCATCAAACTATATGTGAAGCAGAAATTCATTTCCGTTCTTGTCCCCTAGATTATTTTGATGTGTGTATTATTACTTAATTATAAAACGTAAAAATAGTATATTATAGATAAGGTTGTCGATGTGCGTCATTGCCACTTTTTAAGGAACACAGAGGTGTCGTAAAACGAATTATGACAATTTCTATTTCGGCTGCGAACCGCAAACTCTGCGGTGACGTACGCTAGTCACGAATATCTAATTTAATAACTAATAACAACGATAATAGCGGCGATTTACATTATTTATGCGGCCGCATCATCATAAAATTCCGATCGATCATTCGCAACATGTGTTTACGTCCGCGTCGTTGTAATAAATCAAAACTGCGAAAGATGGAGAGGAAGAGAGAGGTAGCGAGAGATAAATTGCCGGCCCTAATACGCTCACTTGCGGCACCGCTTTTTCAACGCTACCTGAAAATCGATTCCATTGCACTTTCGGCATTATGGTGCTGCCGCTACATCGTTCGCATTGTATAAGAGCGGTTGTGTTTCGTTTCTAACATTTTCTAACGTGTTAGTCGAATCGGAGTGTTTGCCCGTACCGCCATTATTTCGTTAACACTTCGTTAAGTAAGGCAGTTCCTGTGTTTATTTTTATGTGTCTTTATTGGACATAATAAACGATTCCCGCTTCGTCTTCCACTGTTATTTACGTCTAATTCCCTTTGAATATGCATAAGAGGGACCATTTACATTTATAAATATTCATGGCAATAAGTATTATCCTTTTTTGAAGCTTAATTTTTATTATTGGTAATATTTATGACCTACTAATTAGAGCAACGGCTAAATTTACATATTTATATACAAAATACCTAATAACACGTAGATGCAGCAATGATTTGTAGGTTTGATTTATTGCACCCAGACATGTTCAAAGCTATTAATCATACAGTAAAATAGTTAGTAGGGGAAATTACATTACACACCAAAATTACATTTAATAACACTAGGAGATAAACATTAATAGAAAAGCAATTTGCTGCAGAATACCATTAACATGATTGTAGTAGATTCTCTTCTAGAAATAATCAAATAAATTATCATAAACATAATGATTATATTGGTATTCTTAGTAACTCCTGACTAATAACAAGTATGAATGCAGTCATAAAAATATCTTTGTATAATTACTATGGAATAATTTTAATTAAATTTTCTATGTTCACATAAAATTACTTGAAAGATAGTTTTATACCACTGTTTAACTTGACTATGTCATATATGATTGAATAATACTTACAAGTAAGACAAAAGGGACATAGATTGACGGGCATGAGTCAATTGAATTGGTCACAAGAATTTAAAGGTAAAGTAGAGGGCAAGGCAATTTTTGCTAGAGCATGATTGCGCGCAAAGAATTAAGTATAATCAAATAGGAATTATCTTTTCTTTATCATCCAATACAAATAAATAACATAAGCGGACGTGGAATACAATAAAAAAATTTATTTCCTAAGGTATTGATATACCTACATTTCAAATATAATCCACTATTATTTTTACATTTATAGAAACTGACTAAATTATTAATAAGATTAATTACTAAATATTTTGCTGGTACTTTTTATAACTAATATTTTTACAAGCTGATACATAGTCAAATTAATATCATTCATTTGATGTATACGAGTTTAACTGGATATCCACCATAACTTCCACAAATTTATAAATATCTGGGTGTGATATATAAAAACTAGCTTTAAATTGGGTGTAAAAAGATTCGAATTCATTTTTGGTAGGCTCAGTACTACTGGAGCAAAAGACTTTGGGGAAACCATTGCCCGCACTACTTCAGAATCGGTTTTCTTGTTCCCATTTAGCAATATCAAAAATTGAATTTTTCCAAATTGCGATTGGGTTAAATGGAACCTATTGCGATCATATTATTCCGGGCCAAACCTTCTTAACGCCGACAAGTATTTATTTCTCAAAACCACAAATAATATTCGTTGATTGAGAGAGCAAGTTAATGCTATTACTATACAATTACTCTGAAGAAATCGCTCCAATTGATCCAAACGACTACTTTTAGCAATTTTTATTTAGTACTCTCATCTGACCAATCGCGATTGGTCTACGTTTCGGTAGTGGCTACTACCTTCCTCAGGCTCTGGTAGTACTTTTAAATATGTGTCAAAAAACCATACAATAGTTAAAATAGGACTAATTAAAATAAAACACAGAAGGAATGATCATAGTGAAGTCAGTACTCGAAATTACGCAAACAAGTCGTTTTTGTTTTCTTAGCTATTACAATACTTTGCACCAATTTAAAAGCTTCAAAGTAAGTTTATGAGTGCTTATTTGGGCGAAAACGAATGCTCATGGAATACAGTGTCCGTTCCGTACTGTGTGAATTCTAAACAATTATACAAAATATTTTGGACAATCGGTGGTGAACATATAGATTTTAAATTTGAATCAATACATAAGTGAAATTATCTGCAATTTGCAACGTAAATAAGAAATTCTCTAACCATTGCCTGTTTTACAAATCGCATTACTGATTCTAACAAACTGCTAATACAATATCCGCCCGCAATTGACGGGTAAATTTTGGTGATTAAAACTATTGGTAGCTACTAAACCGCTGCCCGTAATCGACTAACCCCCAAATTGACTCTTACGAATTAAACACAATAATCTAAAACCATTCCTTCAGCAAATTCAAAACAAATACTAATTAGTAAAACAACTGAAAAAAGAAATAGAATGGGCTGAACAACAACACCTAGTATTTATATGAAAAATCTTTTATTAATAACTTAGTTAAAAAAAGATTTCATTGTATTTACCCGCTTCAGATATATATTTTGCTATCATACCAATTAGAGAAAAGGTGTTATTTGCATGGGCAAATTTATCCCCCTCAGGTATAATCATACACATTATAAAAATTATTTATTTAATTCTGTTTCAACTGTTGCTCTTTGTTCTAGCATCTATTAGCACAGACAATTCGTGTTGTTCTATTATATTTTCCTCGTAAAATTTTGGATAGTGAACCAGACAGTTAAAGTTATGCAACACATTGCTCCTCTATTTGACATCTCTTTGCGGATAGATTTATGGATAAATTCTGTTATTACCCGAAATCCTGTCAATCTATTTATCCTATTTAAATCAATATACAATTTTTTTTACTGTTGTGGCTTCATATAAGAACAAAAAAGAAAGTTATGAAGTTGGTAATAAACTTTTCTGGAAAATTAAGGTATAAGAAAGGTTATTCAAAATTACATATAAATTCCCCTAAATATAATACAAAATTAAACATAAATCTTATAATGCTAGAACATGAATCCTGAAAAATGTTCTTTTACCGTAAGCTTATCAAAACAAATTGAGGAAATATGGATGATTTTATGCTATTTCGTATGAAGTTTCACTATCATTAACCTAACAGGATATATTAGGGGCAAGAAAAAATAAAATTTAGGACGATTATTAATTGCGAAATAAATGTAAAATCTCAAGGTAATAAATGATGACAACAAATTGGAATTGATATTACACTTGCCAACTATCACAGAAATGTCACTTTCTTTTTAAAATGTAAAAACTTATCTAATTGGACGTGAAATTATAATACACGGCGCACCTTTGCTTCGCTTTCCGATTTGGGCTTATTTACAACTTCAATCATACAATGGAATTCCATCCAATATGAATCAATGATTGAATGAATTTCAAATTTATGGTAATAGCATGTGGACAAGCTAAATGTGATAAATATTGCAAGAGAAGTCACCTACCACCACATCGACCCCTTTCCTCGTCCTTTGTTCTTGGAGCCAACCTCCCCGACACAATTACCGATAAAATACAGGAAGCACAATAGCAGCACCACCGAAAATCTCATTTCTGCATATACGACCGCCAAAACGCACCCGGGGAAGCCAGCGCACTCACAAGATACACCGTCACAAACGCAAAAAATAAACAATATCACCTGGACCACACTATTTACTTAACTCGGGGGTAGTAGGAGTGGTGGCGCATCGACCACTGACGACAATACCCGAGCAATTATCTTGAGGAGGAGCTTCCATCCATCTGACCACCCACAGCAGCGCTCTTTGTGGCACTGATGCTCTCCGATCCGGGTGCACGTGTGGTCCCGTGCACGTGGATTTCAACTCCACCTCCTTCTATGGTATTCGCCAATCTGCGCGGACGGCCCCGCCTACCGTTATTCCTTCTGGAAGTCCGGCCGCGCCATTGCTCGATAAAAATTTTCACACGCATTGGTCAAATATTGCGAGCCCCTGGAATATGAAGAGCCGTCCGGACCGCCGGTTTTCTTCGCATTTTTTCATTCCTTTTGCTCGTTTCAGTGTTTCGTATGGGAAAATATCACTCCGTCCTCTTCTCGACGGGATATTCACCTATTGTTTTTTCTTTGTTCGCGCCGGTGCATCTTCTCATCTTGTGTATACCGGACGAATTCTTCAAGACGCCGCATTCCAGCGAGATGCAATTTTTAGCTATTACCATCACCATTAACAGGGATAAGGTAGTCGTGGAATGGTCGCAGTAGCGAAATCTTCGGATGACTTCGTGGTCATCAATGATGTTTCTGAATTCCTTAGTTGCATCATTGACCGTTAATATGTTGGAAAAAAAAGAATAAAAGGAACATAAATTCTGCATAACACTGGCATAATTGATTGTTAATCCTAAAAGCAGTTGCTTAAGTTGTGAAATATTGTGAAATTTATAAAATTACCTAATAAAAGTTTAAAAAAGTATTTAACTTTTAAAGTGTTTCAACATATTTGAGGAACTTGTAAACATTTTATTTTAGAAATTTCAGCATTTGTTCATGAATATATAATTACCTACATATGAAGTTGTTCACTCAACATATATACCTATGTTATTACTGATCATATATATCTAATTATCTAGTAAAAATAATAATAATACGTGTATTATCCAATAGTAATAAGTACTTCTTACAGGATAAATACAAACTTAATATTAATGCATATACAACAAGATAAATAAAAAAAAGGAAGAAACCAAAGCAAACATGCCTACGATAGCCAACCTAATAATAGAGACAAGATATATATTATAATTGAATAAAACTAAAATTAGTGAAATAATTCTCCGTTAAACCTAATTGAATGATTTAATAATCTCTTAAGGGAGACAACACTGACAGAAAAAATATCAAAATCAACACAAAAAGCATTAACATTTCGACACATGGGCAATATAGGGGAGAACATATAACTACGAGTATTAGCCGACGGAATGTAAAAAGGTACAGCAGTTCTAGCGGTGATACGTGGCACTTAAAAGTTCAATTCTCCCAGTAATGAAGGGTCACCTATATCACTATGCAGTAACTTGGCCATAAAAAGTATCTGTGTAATTATCCTACGGTTACCAAGAGTGTTATAATTAAATTGCCTACATAGACCTTCGTAACAGTAATCGTGTGCTAAATAGACGCCATGTATAAGATAAAATAGTATTTTTAAGAATTTGCGTTGCTCACTCTCAATTAGGTCATTATATTTTACGTATCTCGGATTCCATACCACTGAACAATATTAAAGCTTAGTTCTAACGAAACTGTTATAAAAGCTGACAACAGACTCGATACTATGAAAATTCTTAGTACTACGTGATAAAAAGCCTAACAGTTTGAAACATTCCCCGGAAATAATATACACATGTTCATTAAAAGTTAAATTTCGTGTCAAAAATGATTCCCAAATCCCTGACTGTCCGACAACGATCAAGCACGCGGTGCTTAATGTGATAATCAAACTCAATCACCGCGGTATTCCCTGCGAAAGACGTTGTTCTGCATTTGGCAATATTTGGGTGAAGGTTGTTTGAACAAGTCCAACCGTACAAAGACTCAATATCAGCCAACAAAATAGCGCAATCACTTGAGGACTTGACTGTCCGATAAATCTTTAAGTCGTCAGCATACAGCAGACACCTTGAAGAGAAACAACTGGAGATATCATTTATAAAGATTAAAAATAGCAAAGGGCCCACAACAGATCCTTGCGGTACTCCAGTAGTATTGGGATACTTGTATGACTTAACGCCACGGTACTCTACATAGTTCTCTCTACCGGTAAGATAATATTCAAAAAGTTCAATGATATCTTCAGATAGACCGAATCGACTAAGCTTACGTACAATCAATGAGTGCTGCAATTGGTCAAACGCTTTTGAAAAATCGACATACACCGCATCAACCTGAATTCTGTCGTCAAGACTTTTTAAATTTATGAATGAGATTGAAAATATATAAAAGCGGATGCTGCAGTACAAATCCACAGTTTTTCACAAGGAAAGAGGGTACCGAATCAGTATCCATTGTAAGATTAGATTTAAGGCAATTAATAGCCCCAAAAACTTCGCTAACAATCAAATTCTTTTATATAAATCAGAAAACAAAAGGTGCACACCACCGGGATCATTACAATTAATATTTTGCATAAATACCGACTCAAAGTGTGAAGCAAACGCATTCGCAATATCACCCGGAGACTCCTACCAAATATTCCCCTTTGACATGAATGCGGGTATACTTGTCTGCTTTTTCATCTCATTGATATAAGACCACAACTTTTTAGGCTCAGTCTTTGCGGAAGTTTCAACGTTATGCATATAAATTTGATAATCAGAATCAATCATCAATGTTTCCTGACTAATTTCCAATACCGAAATTTATCCTTGTAATATTTATTATTATAGTTCCTGTAGAGCTTTACTCGAATAGTGCATAATTGATTATTGTAAGCATATTGTTTATTTGTTTTTTATACTAATATTTGTTAGGAGAAGGTTTGTGCATACACACATAAAAATCTGGAGTTAATTCTAACGCTTTTTCTTCCATTCGTTCTTGGTGTTAAAATAAACGGAGTTAGCAATTTTAATGTCAACTTTGTATTTAAAAGTGAAAAATTTATCTCTTATGAGTGAAAATTAAGGAATACGAAGGAGTCAAGTTTCATTTAATTGGTATAACAATGAGATTCCGAAGGTGGGGCATTTATCTGCTATGACAGTGATTTCAATATTTGACGGAGTTAAGATTATTCAGAAAAGTGTAACAGATATATATTAATGTAGTTAAATTTCACTTTCAAACGTGAAAATTTTATTTCCCTGAAGATTAGCGTGCAACCGCTATAAGATTGTTTTAACGCTTTAAAGCTTGCCACACTGATGGGGTGGTAGCGTGGCTGTGGTAGCAATCAGAAATATTTTCTGTATTTCATTAACCACTACTGCTATCGGTACCACCAGTGTGTTTTACGGACAAAAGTAGTGATGGATATCCTCTAATTCTTTCTGCTGGTATTACCAAATAATATCATTAACAACACAAACCTTTGGAAATACCTATACTACACCTTTGCATTCAATTTGCGGTAAAATTTATCTATGCCACGGGATAGGTGTAATGATAATTTAATTTAATTTAATTTAAGTTTTTTAAAGTACCTATGCTTTAAATACCATTAAAGTATATAATTAAGAAGTTCCATCAGCATTAGGTTATACAAATGCAATAGGGATTTACTTAGCACGAAAAGACTATATATCCTTAGTATAGATATTCTAATGGTTTAGAGAAAAGGATTTATCGAGGGAACCTCGTATATGATACATGTCAATGTAAAGTAATGAATTATTAATAGAATTTTAAATGTAATCTCAATTATAGTATGGAAATACCTGAATCCGATGGTGAATATCCTTCGCTAGTGTTTATTAAAAGTTACCTGATCACCGACAACATTTTAAATTGAAGGTTTATTTAGATGTTTATTCTGTAGATGTTACTACAAACTTAGCTACTCAACTTAAGGAACATGAAGAATTATTCTTAAAACATATATTTTAATAATGACCATACATACCATACTTCCTTCATTTCAAAAGAATAATATTGAAAACGTTTTATGCTAAGCTATTTATGTCGCTTCGGGGATAAACGCATATATTCCTCCACATTGTACAATTGCTGCCAAATTGAGGAACGCCATTAGTGAATATTTCAGATACGCAAAGATTAATAATGGTCGAATATTCATAGGGTCAAAGGAAAAACCAATTAATCATATCTCATTCTGCACTTACCATGCACTTTTTTTTTGGTAAAGAACCTCCATCCTTGAGGTCACCTTCCATTTAGTATAAATTCCACAGAGATTAAGAACATATTTTTTCTGCAATGCATGCCATATGTATGTATAAAAAGATTTCGATGAATTAAAAGCTATACAATTGAGTTTACAGAAATTGTATCACCCAAAATTTTTATTTCAAATACAGATCTTCATGTAGATACACAGGTATCGGTAAATACAGAGACAAATTACGCCTTCAAATACACAGTCTTCTTCCTTGCCTGTAGAAGTCATTAGGCTTGTGGGTAGGTACATTTTCATCACCCAAAGGCATAATACGTGTGAACAGGACGCATTCTCAGGCAATTATATATAGATTTATTAACAAAGCTAGTCACTCACTCAATATCGCCACTCAGCGCAAGATGATCGTGTACAAATAATGATACTGAAATTCCGACGCATTAATATCATATATCATCAACAGATTTACAATTAGGATAAAGTTGCCAGTCACGGTCTGACTCCATGAAAAGTCACACTTCACGTTACTTATGTAGGTACGTTATTCGAAGAAACAAACGCCGTAAAATTAGCTGGAAGCTTAACTACCCGTTCACATCCACACTAGTTAAATACGAATATCACGGATGCCTGCTTAATTTTTTTAAGCTCTTGTTTTTCTCTTGTTGATGTCAAATGCAGAGCATATTTAAAATAATAAAAAAGAAAATAAAGAAATAAAGTAAATCACGGAAGAATATTTTTCCAATAAGCATCAATGCTGTTGACAGTATTGCCTTTCAAATTTTTCCTTTTTCCGGAAATACGTCGTATATTATTTTGCGTTCTCAATGATTTCCTATTCTTATTATTACTTATTCTTCTAATTTCCTTTTAGAATCCAGAAAATAATACCTTCTCGAAACCATGGCTTCGTAAAAGGTCATTAAAATCTGAGAAAGGAGCATGGTTGCTATTTTCAGATATTTCCTGTCCAAATAATCAGATAATTTTGATATTTCTAATCATATTTATCGGTTTATATCATTTTCTATTAATTCCCTACCACTACTACTCTTTGATTTCCTTTCATTTGAAGGTTTAAATATTTTTAAAATTCTATAGTGTTAGGCATTTGACGTTGATATAATTTTGTTGTGTTAAAATGTTGGGAGAAGCATATATTATAAATTATTGAATATACATTTAAAGTTGGAGAGTTGAGGTGGAAAAGGATCTATATAGAATGGGAATTAGCGAATGTAAAGAGAAAACCGCCAGGAGAGATTTATGGAGAGGAATTACCAATCAAGCGAAGGGCCTTCTAGGTCTGTAGTGCTATTGTATATATATATATGATAAGAAGTTATTTGGAAGTAAAGATTGCAAGGACTGTGGGGCAGCGCAATGAACACACTGTTCAGATTACTCGTCCCGCACAAAGTATTAATTAATTCGGGAAGACAAGTGTTTGGGGAATAGGTGGATTTTTTTATCTAACATCAATTTTTTTTAATTTTCATGTCCCACATCCAATCTTGTCACAGCCATATTTAATCGTTAATGATATAATTCTTTAATGCAACTGTAACTAGCAAAACGACCACAAACTGAACATTCGAGTTATGGTGATTTGACCGATTATTTCTGATTTGAAAAATTTACATTTGAGAAATTGATGAAGATCCGAATTACTTATACTAGTTGTATTGTTGCGAGAAACTCAATGGCAAGTAATTTTCCTATTTCAATGATTTACTCGAGCAGTTTCGATTATAACAATAATCGAACAGTCGGTTATTTTTCGCCCTGGTTATCCCACTACATTCATCACCTAAAATGTATGCCTAAAAAAACAGAAATAATTCTATTTTTCTCCGCCAATTCTACATTTCCAACGCCAAATTCACGAATACGAAATTTTACAGCGTACTAATTGGAAACGCGTCCAACTAAACATATTTACTTAACCGAGCATGCCCCCTCCTGACGGCTCAATCATCGGCAACCTTCAATTTTCTGCCGAAGAGCGCTTCACCGTGGAGAGGTGAACAGTCACTTAGGCTCCATCTAGATGCTATCTGCTCTTGTAATTGATAGTAACTGTATTTATCTTGTCTATTAGTTAATTCAGAAATCATCGTGCTCCTTTGTTATTGGCTCGTAATCTGCTCGCTACGATCTGCTTAGTGCGCAACGCATGGGAAAGTTTGTGTAATTGGCGCTACATAGCCGGGACCGAGGCGTGATGCGACAATCGGAAATTTTTCAGATGCGTTTTATTTTTTCTATTCTAACGAATGGTCGGACTTTAAATGGTAACGTGAGGCGTCATGATTGTTTAATAATAGATTCGTTCGGGAGTCTTTGTTCGTTGGGAAGGCGTTGCTATTTTCTCACGCGTATATGAGAGGTATTTGAAATTCTTCGAAGTTATAAGGTGTCATTAAAATAGATGTCTTTACAGTTTCAAATATTCAATTCTTATAACGAAGTAAATTTGGGTTTGTTTTATGTTTTGTGTGTTCTGCACCGAGACAAATTGCACTAGAGAGATATATACAAACCTTTGTATATTTCATTGCGTGCATGTTTCTATTAATTGTGTATTAAGCCTAGCAGTATTAGACAAGAAATCTAAGTAATTTTTGGCACTTCGAGTTCTATGTTTTCTTTAAAAACAATAGCTTGTTAAATCTCATAAATGTTTATGCAATGCAGAAACCCAATTTTTTCTTTTACTGCATAATTCGATGTTTTACAAAATACAGATTCATCCAACTGGTCGATAACACGAAAATCTATTTTCATTAGAAGTCATATTAATACTTTTTTTCTATTAAATTTAGTGAACTTAGCGACTTAGTCACTTTTTAGTAATATTTTAGTGATTTCTACTTTTATTTTTTGATCAGTACCGTGCGATAGTTTTTATTGGAGTTTATTTCATTATTTTAATTAACTATTTGTTTTTACGATCTACTTACGAATTCTGTCTTTCAAAACACACTGTTTTTATGACAATGTCTTCAACAATGTTTGAGTCTTTTTGGACATCGTGATGAGAATGGAGAATGGATATATTCAACGCAGTTTTACATGGATGAATTCACCATTCAATTTGCAGATGAGCGTTCTGATTATGACAATTTGAGTCGTTTCTTGTAGCTCGCTTTCGAGAAACACGAAGTATCTACAAGAAAGAAGCTCAAAGATCTCGTGGTTTCGCAGGAAAAGGTTGAGAATATATATTGTAATGGAACGATCAATGTTTTATGAACAGCCCGTATTGGTGTGACAAATATTTCTGATTAATTCATCTAAATTATTTCAAAATTAAACGATATGACTATTCAATGTTACAATTATGTGAAAGGATAATTCTTTTAATAGGAAAATGATACACGGAGAATGAGCAGGGTGATTTTTATATCAGAGGAGATATGTCAAATACATAGTTGATTTCCCAAGGATTTCTGGCAATGATTATGAGGTAACAATCAAACTAACAGACAATTAAAGTGATATGTTAGTGATTGTGGAGGCCTATGGACATTATTATTACTTGGCAAACAATGAGGATATGTGAATAGATGGGCAATCTACAAATTAAAAATCATTGGCCAAATCTCTCGGAAGAAATATAGATCTATAAATTAAAATGAATGTTGTGCTCACTTATGTTGTTCAATTGACGGCATATGTATGTATATATTATCCATATATTTATGTTAGTTTATATAAAACAAGTAATCAATAGGTATAAGTGGTAAAATATTAAATAATAAGTATTTGAATATGCAAAAGCGTAGTTAATCGGATGAGTGTAGAGTTTCTTCGGAAAAACAGTGGCAGGTGGTAAGAATCGATTTTCCTGATCGATATCCATCCAAATCGAAGGTAGAAATAAAATATTAAATCTTCTATTAAATATATCGTTTGACAGCTGCATAAAATGGCCAATCTAAAGATATTTAAAAGAAAGAAATCTTATATATATATATATATAAAAGATATATAAAAAAGATTCGAGCAAAATTAATATTTATGTTAAAATACTATTCAGTAAAAAAATAAATAGATTAATATAAAATGTAGGAAAATTAATTTTGTCAGGTTGCGACAATTGAAGTCACGAGGGGGTGTTTAACCAATCACTGCGGGATAAATTATAGACCGACGCCAAGAAAATTGAGGACTCAGGAACGGTTACATTATTGTAGTGAGAGGTTATGTTGCTCTTCGCGAAATTCCTCAAGAACACCTGCCAAAAACTTAATGACATGAAAATTGTTATCGGCGTCAATTTAAATTAAAAATTAAATTAGCCTGCCAGACGAAAAGCATAAAGAATAAAACAAAAGTTAAATATTACTTACCGAGCCTAGAGGCGAAAAATAATATCCTTCCTGAACCGGCAATTTTTGGTCGAATCCTTTTGCCTGAGCTGTAACCGGTATCCTGTGCATGATAGAGCCGGTATTGCTGTTGAAGCCACATATACGTGGCCAGATGCACGTGCAGACATCTATGATCTATAAATCGATCTTTATGAATTCGGAACTGTAAATTAACTGAATAATTCACTATTATCAGGGTCATAAAGAGGCTGCAAATGTAATTTAAATATAAGAAATATTATTAATAAAATAAAGATTTGTGTTTTATTTACTTTTTTTGTTTGTAATTGTGTTTCGTTTCATATTATATTTTTTATTTATATTTAAATTATGAATTTTATTGGTGAACACAAAGGTGGGCAGAAAGACATTTGCATTAACAATCTTACAGAAAATTCGTAAGGTTAACAAGGAACCCAAGCCCTAACGCACGAAATGTATGTGTATAGTCACATTGAAAGAGTTTATAAATACAAAATAATTTTTATTCAAAGAATTCATAGTTCCATCAGTTGTTAAAAATATATAAAAGGATGAGTTCTATTACAATTTGCATTGCATTTTTTTCTGAGTATATGTTCTACATATGCACTTTTTTAACTTAAAATTTTTAACACAAATTTCTAACAATATTTGCATCATTTTGCTTAAACTAGTCAATATTTTCAACATTCACATTCACGACCATTCTTCTCCAATTATCTTGTCAGCCTGTACAACGATAAACCGTATATTAAACAGATGTCGAAAATCTGCCGTGACAACGATCAATAATCATCGTCAAAACGCTTGACAAATGTTTCTTGTAGTGTTAATCGACAAAGGAGACTTCTGCGCCTATGATGGATCGTTCCCATCTTCACCTCGAATGTTAACTAGTTGTCAAACGTTAATCTGTATGAATGCTACTCTATTTCAGTTTATACTTTACAAATTATTAGTGGTTGGTTTCTGAACGCTCATTTGGAATTTCTGAAAATCTTATATGCAATTCTGGTGTTATGGATTGATTGATTTTTTTTGAGTCTATTACAGTCTGTCATCTTGCAAAAGCAAATCTGAAAATCCAACGAATTATCAATAATAATAATAATATACATACATTATCATCCAACAGTACAATAACTATTTACAGGATAACATATTATAAAATTGGAACAATCTTAAACGTAGTACAAATAATGAAATTACAAGTTTATTATACTTGATATTATAAATAATTAAACATAAAAGTAACTTAGAGGAAAGAATCCGGATAGAAATTGTTAATATTTCGTACCATATGTTATACTGGCGCTTTGCGTAGTACACGCTAATGGTGTAACTCTTGGAGGGTAAATACCACCCAACTTAAAAGACAAATATTTGAGATATCTTTTTTGTACCCGCTCCAATGTTAGATACAAGTAAGTAAAGATAGGGTACCACATTACTGGGGCATACTCCATCTTACTTTTCACCAGTGCATAGTATACCACCTTCAGTGACGCTATATTAGCGAAGCCACGGCATAACCTAATCAGAAAACTCAACAGTCTATTAGCTTCACTACAAAGAGTATATGCTGTGTAAAATTTAGTTGGCTGTCAAACATTACACCCAGGTCCATAATTTCACTTTTTCGTGATAAGCCTACGTTATTAATAGTATAGTTAGCGAAGATAGGGTCCTTAGATTTAATATACAACACAACGAAGCATTTCTCAGTATTGAGTTTTAAACCATTTCGCGCACACCAATTATGCACAAAAGTGAGACTGTTTTGCAGACTGCGAGTGTCGACATAGCTGTTAACGATTTTGTAGATTTTTAGGTTCATCTGCATATTCCATAACGTCACAGTTCAGCGATAATAACAAATCATTAATAAATATGTTAAACAGCACGGGTCCTAGGTTGGAGCCCTGTGGTACACCAGTACAGACTTTAAACATCCTGGAAGAATACTTAACCGTTGTAACTGACATAATTATATCTATTCTCAAGATAAGACTCGATGAGCCTCATCAACCAGTCAGTAAAACCAAAATATGCTAGCTTTTTATTAATAACGCATGATGAATTACATCGAATGCTTTTGATAGATCTGTGTATACAACGTCCACTTGTTGTCTGTTATCTATAGCTGTACTTATAAACTGCGCAATATTAGCTAAATTAGTAATTGTTGATCTCCTAGTGACGAAACTATGCTGATATGAAGATAAATAAGGCTTTACATTTTTAAAAATTTCAGTGAAGAGAAGGTGTTCAAACATCTATGCAAAATTAGGTATAATACAAATCGGTCTATAATTAATGATACTTGTCTGGCCACCTTTCTTGGAAGCTGGCGGTACCCAACCTACTTTCCATAATTCTGGGAAATTATTGGTATGTATACATAAATTAAAAATTATGGTGAGAGGTTTAGCCAGAATGGTTGCACACTTATTAATAAACGTACTGGGAATCCCGTCGTGACCAAGGATATTCTTGGACTTCAAACATCTGATATTTTCCAAAACATCCACCTTAGAGAAAAAACCTACTTGAAAGTAATTTGCAAAACTAAAAGGCAAATCCCGTCTGAATTTCAGGGGCCCTGACAGAAATGATTGTCGAAAGCCTGTACAATATTTTCATGATTTTCCAACACGTGGTTATCATAATAGATCTTCCAGGGATTCTTGTCGTTTTACGTCTGCTGTTTACATACTGCCAAAAGTTCTTAGGATCTTTAACAATATCATTTTCTGCTTCCACTATGTAGTTGTTATATGAAGCTTTAATCTCATGCTTAAGTAAAGACCTGAGGCGTTAAGAATTACCATTGACAATTTCAATATTTAAAAATGGAAAGGTTAATTATAGACTCATCAAATTTCTCTTCTTCATACGTCTAGGCTGCATATTATAATTAGAGCTAATAAAAAGTAAATAGCAAGGAAACGTTAGGTGGTATTTTTCATTGCTTTATAATATACAGAACAAAATCACTAAACTCGCCCAATATATTTACGTAACTAGGAGCAATACAGCAGAAATTACCGAAGAAATTGACCGTGTAATAATGATAATTATAAATCCAAAACAAATTGGCGAATCGAATGCTTTAATTTATGATAATGCTGAGCACAATTACCCGCTTTCTAGTTATCGGTATATACGTACGTATTATAACCGGTAGTAAGACATTTCTTACAATAAAGTTTCTGGTATAATTTACACTATAATTACAAGATTGACGTTATTATGCAGGCTTATTATGTAATTAAATGGATAGATATTGATGTAAGTGTAGCAACACTTGTTAAAGAATTCGTTTATTAAATCTAAGTTGGTTAACAAGCCAATAATCTGAGCTGTAGATTTCTACAGGCACAAAAATTGTTGATAATGCCCTAGATAGTAAATTGTATTGGATGTAATAACTCTATAATGACGTAACTGCCGAATTTCAAAGCTAGAAAAAAATGATGACTGTATCTGGCTGTATATGAATAGTAGAAAATATCAGCATATTCGGGACAACCTAATGTGGAAAGTTGTGTTGGATTTAAATACAATTATAGTTTGAGAGGAGTAAGTGAAATAGCCGCATTTACACTGCAAATATTACCACACAAATCACTAGATCATTCTGGCGGTAAATTTGAAATATTTGTAAAGCCTATAGATGTCAGAAGGTTTTGATATATGTGTTAGAGGCAAAAGCAAATGAAAATGATCATTAATTCTAGTTTAATGTTCATGAAGCAAGTGGTTGGTTAGAAAGCTTGATTTATTTTGATGAATATACAAACACAACTCAGATGTAAATACAAATTACAGTTAATAAACTCTCTTTGAAGGCAGTTCTACATGATTCAGAAATGTAATAGCAAGCACTAAACTGTAGGGTACTGTAAATAGGACTTAGAGATTTATTTTATTAGCACTATATTTCACAGTAGCATCACATAATCTTTTACATAATCTTCATATAACACATAATAATGCTCAACTCACTAACTGCTTATTCTTTACCCTGGAATGTCTGACAAACTATTACTGTCATTAACAGCACAATCTGAAATAATAAATGGTTAAATCAGATCATCTACAATTCCATCTAATGTGTACATTCTTGTTTCTTCTCGGATACATGCTCAACACAAGTCTTCCAATTAACATTTTGAATATTTTGTATATTTTGTAAATTTCTTTCGCCTCTCTCATCTTATATGCATTGTTCTTGGACGCCACTTCATTTTTTAGTTTTGCCCATATCAATTCAATTTGATTAAGTTCAAAATGATAAGGTGGCAATGTTAAAACAATTTTATTGTTATGTTTTGCCATTTTATCAATCACATACATATTGTACTGTATTTTGATGAAATTCAGAAGTTCAGATCGAACCATATCGTCCCTGAATTCAATCTGCTTCGCTTGCAGTCATTCCTGCATATCTTTTTTCTTAAATGCTTTTTCTTAAATTTTCTCCAGTTTACGACTATGATACGATGACTATAACAGCATTGTCAGATAATTTCTGTAACAAATTTTCAAACCATTTTTCAAAAACTGCCGCATTCATCTACTCATGATAATCTCCAGTTTTCTTACCTTTGAAAAGCAACATCATGAATTTTTGCAGTGAAGAACGGCACATTTGTGGTGAATCAGGACATTTCTTGATTTCAGTCAAAATTTTGTTCAAAGAAGATAATTCGTTCTCGAAGAAGAGAGCATGCATAATTTGCCGCAGAGACCGTTTAACTGGTTCATCATATGTGACAACAAAACCAGGTCGTCCTCCCCTGTGTCTTGATGGTGTAACTGCGCCAGTTTCATCATACTCCTTTACGGTACACTGTTGATTTTGCAACTCCTAAAAGCAGAAACTTATAAAATTGGTTGCAATATTGAAACTGTCAAAATTTACCCATGGTGTTCCTAATTTTAGAATAGATAGTTTTTCTAAGATTTATTGCATCAGTTCGCAGCTGCTGATACATATTTAGAATACGCTACCGATAGATTTCTCAAACCTAAACGTTTGCGTTGTTTTGGAGGCGAATATGGTAGTAAACTTGTCGGTTCAGTATTCATATTAAGAACAGAACGTAAATACATCAGCACGCACTTACATACTACTGACTATTTTATTCTTAAAACAACAGGTTTGTTTACGTTTGACAAAGCAATAGAGCAAGGAAAACACAACCACAAAGACGAAAATTGTCAACCGTTTGACATCCATATGGCAAATTTATTGTAATATTTCTCATTTCACTTGTGTTAACCTATCTTCGAAACAACCAATCGCAGATGCCGGTTTTAGCGCGAAGAATTTTAAACGTCCTTAGTTTGAAAACAGAATCAAGGAACATCAAAAACTGGTTCGACTGGTGGAATGGGACAGAGCGACAAACATAGCAAGAGACGAACAGTACTTCAAGAGAAAATTGAAAGAAGCAGCATATATGGCCACAACAACAAATGCCATAAGCACACCAAGCCTAGAAATAAATGATTTCTGGTTACCAATGATTAGGAACTGCATGAGCAGAAAACCAGCAACCACGCCACGGGAGACAGAATAAATAGGAGAGCCCATAGAGATCTGTCAGTTGTATGTGGGTTGTCAAAGGTAGTGAGTTGTCAAAAATTGGTTCTCAGATATATTTACCAGAATGAATTTGGCAAGAAGCAACCCTGAGGACGGCAGCAGACAAATTGGCGAAACGTCGAATGAACAAAATCCAAATTCAAGCATTAGATACAATACAAAAATTATTTAAAATGTTTTAATTTAGCTGTATTGCTTCTGAAGTCAACATCTATTTTAAATTTAGTTTATAAATGGAAATACCGTCTTTATAATTTTCAAAGTAGAAGCGTAAATACACCTAGTATTAAACTATACCGTTTCTAATCATATTTATATGTTTTAACCGAATAAATAAACGACAAAGAAGCGACGAAAGAAAGAGTCGAAGTCGAAGAGGTTCCTAGGTTGGCCACCCAGCGGTCTCTAACCGGAACGATATATTTTCCAGTGGGTATATATTTAATGATCGCTCGACAGATTCCCTGGTGTGATATTCTTCACTAAAAGACCCTAATCATAGTGTTCGCCCTGTCATTTAAACAATGTTTCTGTATATAATTATCTTGGATGCGGTTGACTATCGTGATATTTGGGTACCTATAGATATGTTTTTTAAGCTAGTGAATTCCAAATAAATACATAAATCTTTTCTTTGCATGAAGTGCTCACAATCTGAGAGAAACGTGGAATTTATGATTCATATTTTATTCTTGTTTTCAATGTATATAGTTTATTTGGAAAGGCTGAATCAGTTATAAGAAAATAAAGACACAGCTAGAAATCGTAAATATAAAATATCCAGTGAAAATAATGATATGACAAATATTTTATCGGAATATTTTACAATAATGAAAGTATAATATCCTGAATTATTTACAATTGCTAGTGAATGTATTTATTGCAAATATTCTAGAAGATATTTTATGTAATTTTTTTTATGTAAATTAATCTATTTTAATCTATTTTCCATCTATCATGCGATCCAATACAATCATAAATAGCAGAGGCCTCAAAATAGACCCTTGCCTAAAACCCAAGGTTGTTTCAAATAAATTCGATTTTTCCGGTTGTATCCTTACGTAACTTTTAGTTGTATATAAATTCTGTAACATTAATAAGGGGTGTTAATGTTTCTGAGATTCTTCTGCATCTCAATATTTTCCGTCTTCCCTCTTAATCTTATCAAAGGATTTTTTCAAGTCAATAAAGCAGAGATGCATGTTTTTCTTTTCTTTTATTTCCTTTATTTATTTCTATTTGCCTCATTAAAAAACCGATTTGCGTTTCTTTTAGTATCTGTTCCAATTTTATTCTTAATTGCGGCTAAATTTGTCGACTTTTTTACTATTGTATAATGTTAGGTATGTTGTGAGAGTATGCAAGACGGATTAATTTTTAAAAATGATAGAATTTTAATTCCCGTCAAATTAGGAAACTTAATGATACAGTACATACTTCCCATGGTGGTATAGAGATGCATCAAAAATAGCTAGTCAAAATATCTTTTGGCCCGGTACGACTCAAAACATTACTGAAGCTGTTAAAATTGTGAGGCATGTCAAAGGTATTCAGATAGTCAAGCTAAACTACCGATATTGTCAGATGAATGCCCAACTTACCCATGCCAAATAGTGTCGATGGCTGTATGTTTTGCTCAATATAAAGAAAAGCAAGCTAAAATATTGGTAATAGTCGACCACTAAATTCAGTAATAATAGCAATGAAAGAAAATTTTAATAGATATGGGATACCGGAAATGGTATATTTAGATAATGGAACGCATTTTGTCAACAAGTCAATGTTAGATTTCTCAAGTAAGTAGGAATTTATGCATGTTACATCCGCACCATATCATCAAAGAGGGAAATGGATAAAGCAGAATCCGTCGTGAAAATAATAAAGAAAATGATTTAAAAAAGCAATGATACGCAAGAATATTTATACTACATGTTACTACATTGGAGGAATACACCCAATAAAATCGGATACAGTAAAACATTAAAATTACTTTCACGTCATACAAGAAATAGTGTACCAGCAGTCGATGATGATTATAAACCTAATGTAATAGTATTCTACAAAAAGTCAATAAAAAGAGACAAAAAGGATTAGTTAATAAAATCATCAGAAGTGACAAAGATAATAGAAAGGAAAGATTTAGAGGAAGCCATAGAGGTAAAGAATAATGCAAGAGAAGAAGAAATTGTTAATGACGAGGCAAAAACTATAAAAGAGGTAGAAGATAGGAAAGAGATTCAGAGTAAGGAAAAGTGAGAGAGAAGAAAAAGCAAGAATTTTCGACTATGATCAATTCTGCAAGTCGTAAGAAAGAAGTCATTTCACGAAAACCTGAACGAGAAATACAGAAACCCAAGAAATGTTTGTAATTAAATTTTATTTTCTTTTATTGTGAAGACAGAGTGTTGTCTAATGTTATGTTGTGAGAGTATGCAACAAGAATAGCGGCAAACTTCAAGATGACAGTCAGTCAGATATGACAGCCACTGACGACGTTGTTGTTACATACCCATAAGTTATGTTTGTATAAGGTATTAATTAAACAGTTAAAATACCTCTCGGCTAGTTCAATTCTTATTACTGAAGTAAAGATAGCAAGGAGTGTGGGGCAGCACAATAAACACACTGTTCGGATTGCTCCTCCCGCACAAACTATTAATTAATTCGGGACGACACGTGTTTCGGGAATACGTGGATTCCCATTATCAAGTCGAATAACCGGTTATTCGTATTCCCGAAACGCGTGTCGTCCCGAATTAATTAATACTTTATGCGAGAGGAGTAATCCGAACAGTGTGTTTACTTATCACTAAACCCTAATAAGACACTTACATTAATAAAGTAAGGTCACAATACCTTACATATCTATTTAGTTGTAATAGTAGAGAGAATTTATTTTCTAGGCAGTTTTCCTCGCCTACTCTAAGTTTATTTTCACACATGGATTCGTTTTAAGGTTCAGGAAGGCCAACTTACAAGACAACATTTATAAACACTACCACAGCATACCGTCATGTGATTTTACAAGAATTAGTCTTTTAAGGTGACAACGTGTTACCGTTGTCATATCAATTGCGTTTACGTAGAAGTGGCGAAGGAAGTTATCCCTCATAGGAGGAGTTCAAGTGCTCTTCCACATACATACATAGGCACACATTAGACGCATATCAAACGTATCGGGTAGATGCGTAAATGTGTGTTAGGGAAACAGCTGTCGCCTCTTCACAAATTCCACAGGATTACGTTAATAGCTTTATAATGTAGCATCCCCTCGTGGCTTCCTTCCTTCTCCACTTCGTCGCCGAGAATCGCCGGGTTTCATTACCCCACTCGCCGTGTTTTTATGTGGGCGCGACATAAAAACTCCAAGTTTACCAAACACGTATAAATCCATCCCGAGATATATAACGCAGATACGTCAAGTTCGAGGTTCTGTTCCATCACTTAACCTTAAACGCGGTAGGCGAACGCGGGTTTGTCTTTATTTTCCTCCAGAGTTGTTGACTCCGATGCGTATATACTGTGTACGTATGATACGTTGTACGCGTATGTATAAGTACTGCCTACCACTACTACTAATTGATAAACACGCTAGAATTAGAAAACACAGTGGAGATTATGCTCCCAGTGAAATACCGTGTTGATAACTTGATATATTATTTTATGTCCGTACCGTTTGTAAGCAATCCATTAACAACTTAATCATTTGGTAGATGTCAGGACATGATAGATAAATAATTTATACGCCGTAGGTTGGTAATGTAGCCGAACGTGTAAGGCCATAATTTTATTGTGGAAACATAAAATGGAAAGCGACTATGTTAATGTTGCCTCTAACTTTTACCCACGTACAATAATAAAAACCATCAACGTATTTTTAGTTTTACATCTCATAAAATAAATTTAACCATGAAGATTGTACCTTAAAATCCATAAGCTAAGTATACCGATTGCATGTACTCGTGCTGCCCATAAGGAGTCTAGTGTGCTGAACAAGAAATGTATTTCTCAGATGTACGAGGGTAATCCCAGAAGTGCCCGATCTAACAAAGAAAAAACAAAATATTGGCGGAAAAATAGCTTTATTTCTCAATATAGACTCCTTTTAGCTCGATACCCTTTTTCCAGCTATGTTCAATAGCTTCCATATCCTGTTTATAGTGACTCCACCTTCCCATTGTTGGCAAACTTTCACCACCGAGCCATTTTTCCAAGTTTGAAAAGAGAATTTAATCCGAGAGGATTAAATCTAGCGAATAGGGTGCGTGAGAAAGCAATTAGAACTTTAACTCTTCGATTTTGGCCACCCCGATACCGGATGTGTCTTGATCAAACAACACTTTCCTTTTTGCGAAATACGGCCGATTTTTCTTGATTTCATCACTTAAACGCTGTAATAGTTGCATAATAGTCGCCGTTGTTTTTTTTTCCTTTTTGAAAATAATCAATGAAAATGATTCCACGCGCATCCCAAGAAACTCATACCATGACCTTGTCTACAGATGGAACTATCTTCGCTTATTCTCCCCTATTGTTTTGACTGTTCCTTCGTCTCAGGTGTGAAGTGGTGGGCCCATGTTTCATCCATGCTTATGAATCGACCCAAAAGCTCGGCTTTATTACTATGAAACATCACCAAACACTCGATTGAAACATCCTCACGACGTACAGTGGGAGGAATTGCAATTCTAGCTGGACAAAATTATTTGCGTTAAATATGTTATTTGAAATTACAGTGCTATGTATTGTAAACATCTGAAATAGGTTTATTTCTTAAACTGATACCATAGAAGTATAAAATAAATTAGAATAGTGTATTCGGCTGTAGTAATTTCCGTATTGTATGTATGTAATGTGTTCCGATATGGTAGGAGTATAATTAGATATATTGGAAATAATAAAAAGCAAAATTAAGTCATAAACTACAAAATGGTGTATTGGATAAAGCATTAGAAAAGTGTACATTAGAAAAAAGTCAACAAAAACAAATGATTAATTAATATAGCTGTACAATATCTCCTTCCTCTGATTCGTCAGAGAGATCTTCCTTATTTTATGTGGTAAGCAACAGTGCAAGTACTTCTATGGGTAATTTCTTCGCTCTTGCTTGAGGAGGGCTACTTAATGACGAAATTACAGGATCTGATGACACGAAAAGTATATGCATTAGATCGCGTGTGGTATTTATTCCAGAGTTTTTCTTGGTGTGGTGCTCTCGAAATCGCCTATAGTTTTTATTGCATGATTCTTCAGTTTCTTCCGACAGAACACCAATTGGTAAAAGCAATTATATTTCTGCATAAATAATTTTGGATCAATATCTTTATTACTAGCAAGTACCGACAGAATTGTATTAAATCTCTTAATTAAATATGATCGGCCCCTGGAATTTCCAATAATTTCTCTGAATTCTCAAAAAATCGTCTGGATATATTGCCAGTACTTGATGTTCCACCACCTTGTTATACCTACTTCCTGCCATAATTTTCTTGAACATTTAACTTTCTCTCTTGCATTCGTGAAGTTAGCTCAAATAAATTTTCATGAGTTATGTTTTCCATTGTAGGATATACAAAATAAATAACAATAAATTATTATGACATTATGTTACAAATTAAAATATATGCTGCCATAAATAATTACTTTATTAGGTTATCTATAAGAAATTTTGTGACACGATAAATTCAAATCACAGATAAAGCAGAATCGGCAGTTATAGGCGGATGATTTTCTTTCTGTAAGTGAATACCAGGAAGTTAAAGGTACCTTAAGAAATATCTTTTTTGTTAATACTTTGTAATACTTTTTTCTTATTCTACATGAATAAATTACTGTCGAGTACATAGGGCAAAACTTCTCACATATTGCCTATGAACAATATCAGACTAACAGTAATAAGTTGATAAAGACATGAAAAGTACTCACCTTGATCTACTAAAAAATCGCACACAGCTTCACTATTATCAATATAACGTCTGCAGTACCTAACGATTACGGGACGACTCTCTGAAAAGTTTGTGTAAAATTTCGAAGCGCATAATATACATTAGGGTGTATAAACTGTGTATAGGTACCTATATTTTTGGTTAGAAAATGTTAAGTGTTTCTTAAGAGATAGTTTATCTGCAATAGGTTGACATCTGTATTGTGTATTTTTAGGGCA
>JARFOC010000341.1:810200-832749 GCA_031763485.1 Osmoderma eremita | reverse complement strand
TATGTAAATAGCAGTCGAACATCTGGTACCCTTCTACACTGTTAACGTTGAAAATATCGGAGTTCTCCATTTTAGGTCGGAAACTTTTATGTGGCCACGAGTGTACATCAGTAATTGTAATTGTTTTTCTATTACATAAACGCAGGCAATATTTTTGTTATTTTTTATTCCTATTTTATTATCATTCTCATTGCGGATAACACATTTTGCTCTACAGCTAAATCTTAACCGAAACTGAATATCCTCAATTATTTTCTTTGATAATCTTTATGTCGTACACATTTCCTAAATATACATATCTATGCTTGTACTGATGTTATCATTATTTTTAGAAAAAAATCTCTTGCACATATCATACCACAGCAATAACTACTCGTTAAAATTCAATAAACAACAATATTACCCTTCATACACTGCAATGCGTCTATCCCCCGAAAGCGTACTCCTCTCGCTGCTTCGAATTCCGCCGCTGTATGCGTTTGCGAACAGTTTAAAATACTGCCAACGGATACCGTTAATAATTCGCTTTGTATTTATGCACCGTACGTTTCGAAATGAAACGCTCTCAGCACGCGGTATAACAATGTTGTGCACATATTTTAAGTGATTTAATATCGACGTAATGTCAAGAGGCTGACAAGGTAGCTTATGTTCCGTACTATATTAAATTATTTACGGATCTGCCGTCGGTTAAGCGAAAACTCTAAAATGTAGGAATAATATATCGATGACAGTAACTATACCCGTGACAGTTTTCGTCTAGCGTCTTGCGTAATTTATTGTTAAATATTGAATTTGTTTCTTTTTTTCTTTGAACAAATATTCAGTTATAATATCACAAGAGCATAGAAAATAATCGATTATACTTCCGAAACACGAGACGTATTTTGCGAAATTTTTAAGAATGTCTATATGAACGTTGAGTGATGAGGTTAGTATTAAGATTATTTTCGTTTACTCGAGTGGTATTCGTTACAGGTTATACAGGGTGTTTACGATCCGGTGATTTTATTTTCAAGGGGTGATTACACGTCTTAAAATAAGGTCATTAACGCAAAAATATTTTAACAAAGTTGCATAATAAGAGAGATATTAATGTTTAAAAAAAATTGTACTTTTTATTTTTATTTATTTTTAAGTAGTGATTAAGCATACTAATTTAAACAATTTTTTTAAGTTTTGCATGGAATCAACTTCACACAAGTTCTTCAAAGTCATCACCGTGTTGTTGAACGCAAGGTCTCGCTCGACGTATCCATGAATTGGCACAATTTGCTGGGCTTCGGTCGTGCCGTCGAATTGTCGCCGTAGCTGCCTCAACGCGGTTACGAAGATCATCTAAATCAATTACGCCGTTAGTGTATACCATGGCCTTCATAACGCCCCATAAGTAGAATTGAAGGGGGTTAAGGTCGGGTGACCGAGGAGGCCATGGCATAGGACCACCTCTACCTATCCACTTATTTTCAACCACATCATCTAAATGTTGGCGAACTAAACGATTAAAATGCGGCGGTGCGCCATCGTGAAGAAACCACATTTGTCGACGAACATTCAAAGGAACTTCTCCCAATAGTTCCATCAAATGATTTTGCAAAAACAAAAGATAATCATATCCATTCATTCGATTTGGCAACACAAATAGGCCAACAAGTTGTCTGTTTACCAGTCCGGCGAAACGTTTATCGAGAATCTATGCTGAAAATGATTACGACGAATACCATGTGGATTTTCAGCAGCCCAAATATGAGTATTACGACAGTTATTTATGCTGTTACGTGTAAATGTTGCTTCATCAGTCGCCAATACAATGGAAGACATGCTTTTGTAGAAACCATCGGCAAAACTGTAAACGTAAAGAATGATCTTCAAGTTGTAATGCCTGTACTTGGAAAGGATACGATCGATTCTCGCGCAGTGTTCGCCAGACAATTCGGTTTGATACATTTACTTAGCGAGATATTTTTCGAGTACTGCTAGAAGAATCTTCTTCGACAAGATTTAAGACTTCTTCTTCGGCATCCAAAATTTGTTGGTGTCGGCCACGACACCCTCTCGACCTTGACGTGTTCAGAGTACACCAGTTTCTCGTGTACGGATTACTACTTTTTTGAAATAGGTGTTGGCCTGTTTGGAAACCGCTCAGCGTAGAATCGACTTGCAGTAGCAGAATTCTGGCCCTGTATAATGAATACGTCGATAATAATAAATTATTATGCTTATCATTTATTTTGTATTACTATTGAGCGTACAATATTGTTGTAAGTAATATTTGAAATATTGTTATCTGTCTATGAGCTTGAACTAGCTATATTGGTAGTGCATGGCAGGGTTCTTTTTCTCATTTTTCCAACGATGTTAAGAGAGACTCACTTGAAGAATGACCAGTAATTTGAATTACTTCTTGTAAGGCGGGTCCAGATTTTGTTAAATCGCTTATGGCGGAAGAACGATTCGAATGATGATCTGGTAGAACTTTCTTTGTAAGCCGTCGAGTGATTTTTCGTCATAGTTTCCCATAATCTTGCTGATCTCTTCAGTTATCAGAGCTGTAGAACTGGATTTTCTTTTCTCTGGAAGCGTGTCTTCTTTTCACCGAACGTGCCTTTCTGGCATCCTCAAAAACTATGTCTTTGAATGCATCCATTTTCCGATGGTAATCTTCAAGGTACTTTTTCTGGAGAAACCTTTGCGGAAATATTCCAAATCGTCTTTACAACTCCCTCGATATAATCGGTGCCATCAGCTCCCCTCGTGTTGAAACCCCACTCTTTGATAATACCTTCCAAGAACGAACGTTCGAAGTCTGCTCAAGAAATTCATATTTTTGCTCTTCCCAAAATGTCAAAAACTTCTTCCAAATCCACTTGTGCGTTTTCCTAGTGTTCGCAGGCGTTAAAGATGCAATTGTCTCGCTTATTCCTAAACTTGAAGCCTTTCCGAAGCGATTCATTGCGGTTTTAATTAACGTTTGTTAATAGATACAAAGTTTGTTGTTAGAACAGTTATTGAATCATGGCTCTAGATTTAAATTATTATTCATTATTTTTGCTTGGTTGGACCCTCCGAAATACCGAAATGATTAAACCACGTCGTCCAGGATATATCCATCTATCAATACACTGTAACTATGTAAAATTTGTGATTGCTATTGGCCTAATTTATGATGAATTATATAATCACAAATAAACTGTTCTATTTTCGATTTAATGTTATTTTGAATATAGCGGCACATCTAATCTAGTCTGTGACGTCTATGCTCAAAGGAAAAAAATAATTTGTGCTCCAATATCATTTTCCTGTGTTAGCGAAGTATGACTTGAACTTGTCTAAAATTACATTAATCAAAAGCAAAATAATTCCAAAAAAAATCCTCTGCCACATACCGCCCGTTATCGAATAAAATTAATATGAAATTATCGCCTAGATTATCGCGCAAATATCCCCTGCCGTAATAAATTCAAGGGCCCAGTAGTCGAGACAGGTATTTATATTATATTAAGTGGAAATAAAGCTCGAACAGCAAAGCAACACTCACCTTCAGCTTTAGTAATTAGTATTTATGAGCGCGTGTCATATATATATCCGATAACACCTAAATAAATTACTGAATTATTTATGAAGTGAGCCGCGGACTTGAGTAACAAGTAACTTGACACTCCGATGCATCATCATTACGCTTAATGCGCCCGGACTACCGATACACATATCCTTTAATGAACTGATGCCACGTGGTAGTGCGGTTGTGGTAGTGAAGTTGTGTTATGGTCTTTGCTTTTTAACCACAATCAGAGGAGATTTTTATCTCCCGCTTTTTATGGATTGGTGTCTTCGTCTAATTTAATTAATTACTTTATGTTTTTTATTAAACTTCAGCTTGTATTCAACGAAATGCAATTTATGTAACTCCGAAGCCAATATTTTTCAAACAAACAAGAGTTGTTAAATATTGTTGCGGGTTTTCATTGCTATGGAAACCTGTATGCTTTGGGGTTTCCGGCATGGGTCTGTGTCACAATAAAATAAAGGAAAATTATTAAATAAAATAGTGTATGTATTACAAAAACAAAATATTAAATTTAAAAAAAATTATAAGGGAAATCGGAATTTCGCTAGTAATATAAATGAAGACGAATTTTTACAATTTTGTCATACGAAATTCTTCCAAAATTTAAATACGAAGCCGTTGTTTTATGATTTCTATGAAAATATAAGCGATTCGGTAATATTACCTTTCTGTCGATGTCTACAATATCGGTAATTACAGAAGTGAAGTTAGGCTTCGGGTGGATGAAGAATGGTCGACAGTGCAGTGCATCGCCGATCAAATAGAGGATCCGGATATAGCACCAATACATTTCAAAAACGATGAATTCCCTAGACTAGACTGGAGCGGAACCTCTGATAAATGACCATCATTTAAAACGTTGTGGGCCCAATGGGACTCTCTGATAGAGGAAAACGGCCTAATGGAGAGATGATGGGAGGTCGGAAACTGGACGATAACCAAGTCACAACTGTTGATACTCAAAAAGAATATTTTAGACATTCTAGAAGAGATGCATAATGAGATATCAAGAGGACACTTAAGTGCTAATAAGACACTGAGAAGGTTCGAGAAAGGGTTTATTGGGTGAATTATTATCAAGATGTGAAGACGAGCTGTCGAAGGTGTGATATTTGCACCACCAGCAGGGAACCTAAATAGAGCAAATATGAAGCACTACAATGTAAGAGTATCGTTTGGAAGAATGGCCGTTGTTGCAGCCGGTCCTTCTCTTGCAACAAATAAGGAGAATAAATCTATTCAACAGGTTTGACGTTCCTTTAGAATTATATTCGGAGTCCAAGGTTTTCCAAAAAGTGTGCCAGTTGATGGGGATTGCCAAAACCGAGTATGGTCGGAAAATTCAACCGGTCGAAGGATGTTGTTAAAATAAATATTACTTCTAATTGATTTGTGTATATATTTAACTTAATCTTACCATATCATATATACAAAACGAAGGCACAATTAAGTAAAAACGATCCCTCTACATACAAGCAGACAGAGATGATTGAATCAAGAATTTTTTTGGTTATTTAAAAACTATTAAGGTGACGTGTCATAGTTTCAAAGCAATGTGACTTATTTTGTCAATTTAGTTGAAGTACATGTAATATGGCAATTTCTGTACAAGAAAATGCTATTCCTATATTAAGTACAATCGGAATTCATCATATGAATATTCAAAATGAAGCTGCAATATTTGAGCGATTCCTTTTCTGTGTAAGGAAATTCAATATTTCAGTTTAGGATATTAATTAGACAAGAATGCATCTTCTCCACGATCGTCGGAACTCTGAAACCAAAACTAACCAATAAAATAGTCAAGAGAGCGTGGGTGATGCGGTTTTCTTCCACGTCTACGATGTAGGAGGTTTAGCCCTCGTCGGTTTGCCGGACGACTTTGTGCAATTAACACATGTAATTACACAGGTTTACTCCTTTTATCTACGATCTCGAATGTTCGCCTTACAGCAACGCGCACAGGTACACACTAATAGAGTCATAACGCGAGCGCGACCGAAGCCGCACGACCCCAACATAACTACAACAGACCTTTTTTCTTTCTCTCTCCGCATCTGCATAAGAATGACCACCAATAGAGACCATAAACATGCCCTTTGTCAACACCTGAGCCGTAGAGGAACCGCCGTGCGACTCAGCCAGCTACCCCTGGGCGATCTACCCCATAAAACGTCCCGTTTTATTGTGTTTGTACAATTTACCGTCTTTGGAATATATCGGCTATTTTTATTAGCTGCTATTTTCTAAAGTTGCTCTTCGTCCGCTACGCTCACCGCAGCGGCGGCAATCGAAGGTATGTACATGTCGTCACTTCTATTTTCTGAATGCCGCCCTCTTCATTCACAAAGAATGCAAGCGATAATGTTAGTAGCAGTCTATACAATATGAGAACCTTTTGAATAATGTTTTCACTAATGGACACGAAAGGGAAAATAAGTAAACGTTTGAGAAATATTTCAGTTTTTCAGTCGTCAATAATAATAATCTGTTAAGGTGTGTACTACTTTGGATAAACGGAATTCTATAGTCTATCTATTTATTATTGCACAGATTTACTTTGAAAGAGGAAAATGATTTTAATGAACTGAAGACTAAGGCAGTATTTTTTCGATTATAACTTTTGATAGTGTGTAATGGTACCTAAATAGAATTTAGTGTGTAAATAGACCAGCTTGTACTCTATATGTTACTTTTATTTCGTCGCAATTGGTAAACCCTGCAGAAAGGAAACCGTATGGAAAAGTTATCATAGCGTAAAAAGTTGATTAATTGTCTATAAAAGATTGTTATTTGAAAATACTATTTCATTCATGTAACATCACACCATTGTCATACAAAATTCTTCCAAACATTAAAACCATAGCTGAATATATAAATAAATACATAAAACAAAGTAAGGTACATAGGTCTGTTATGGAGTGGTAGTTAATTAATATTGATGTCTTTTACTGAGGGAGTTACTACGAATGAAAGTACTTGGGTACCCATTAACCTATAAGCACTCATTGATCCAATGGTCAATGGTCTGAGACAATAAGGGAACAGCGGTGCTTAGCAAACACTCTTCTAAGCGTAATATATAGTAGTCATAGTAAAGGTTAGTACATTCATAAACCAGAATTAAGCATATTTTTAAAAACGTTACCATCTTCATCCATTCAAGAGAGAAAATCAAACGGTTAAAAGGTAGAGCCGACCTTCCAGATCCAAAAATTTAGGAAAGTTTATTGGGTGGTTATATTCTGGCATTTAAAAGGTAGATATCAAAGTTCAAGTTAAAACCTTTAAAGGTAACAAGTATGAGTCATTACAACAAAGGCTTTATTACGGGTTTTCACCTCATCCCAAAGCCTCTACTTATCTATACTCGCAGGTAAATGCAAATCTAAATTTGCAAGAACAAAACAACACGAGTAAAAGTATGTAGTTGGAGTATAGGGTTATCACTCAAATAACGGACGCTCCGTTATAAAAGCGAATGTAAACAACCCTTTTTTTACTATACCAGTATCTACTCAATTTCGTTGAGTTGCGTATGAAATAAATATTTCCGTACCAATTTTTATAAAGAATTCTGTGCAAGAATTATTATATTATAGCGATATAAACCTTATATATTATCTACATTGCGTTTTGATAAATCACATTAGATAAAAGTGTAACTATGTACACGTTTACGATGATATTTAAACAGATTTAAACATGATCATTTGTGAATATCTTGTATTGCGTGTCTAAATCCATTGGAATCCAGTCCAACGAAAACAGCATTTCTTCGTGAAACGATGTACAAGGGATGTCCGGTTACTAAGGTACGTTTGCGCGACACACCGCCTACGTCACTCCGATCAGGTTGAAACTTGCACGCATTTTAAATGTGCATATGTACTGCATATGTGGCTATTGTCATTGCCTTAGGTTTAGTACAGCGTGTCCAGTGACAGCCGCACAGTGTCAGTTCCGATCGAAACATACTCCATGTTTGAAGTGAGAGCGGTCATTCGCGTTTTGCATCCAAATAATGACACACCTATCGAAATTCATCAAAAAATACTGAAGACTTACAGAGAAGGCGTTATGAGTCGAAAACAAGTTAGTATTTGGTGTAAATAGTTCAAAAGTGGAAGCGCAGGTCTATACGATGATCCCGAAGGTGGGTGAAAATAGCAATCAACAACGAAATCGGATGAGCATCAATTAAAGGTCGGTACTCTGTTTCGAGAAGATCGTAGGATGAGAATACCGGAAATTGCTCTACTGACTGGCATTCCTAAAAGCTCTGTTCTGAAATCGTAGCCAAAATAGGCTATCAAAAAGTGGCCCAGAGATGGGTACCAGAACTGTTGACCGACAAACACAAAATGCAAGGAATAGCTGTGGAAATGGAGCTTTTGACACACTATCGTCAGGAAAACGGATTTCTAGAGTCTATAGTTACAGGAGACGCAACGTGGGTACACCACCATACCCTCGAATCAAAAAAAGACTCGATGACGTGGAAGAATCCGAGTTCACCAACACCGAAAAAATTCAAAGGTCAGCTGTCTGCAAAAGAGACAATATCAACTGTGTTCTGGGATATGCAAGGCATTTTGCTCAGGCAGCTTTTACCATCGAAAGCGACAATCAACAACCATATTTATTGTCAAATTCTCGAGAAACTACACAAAGCCATTCGCCAGAAAAGAAGAGAAAGGTTGACGAAAGGAATCAGGTTGTTGACAATCCAAGACAGCACACCTTAAATCAGACGAAGGTCTGGCTTCAGAAACACTATTGGGAAGTTATGTCCATCCGCCCTATAGTTCAGATCTGGCTCCTTTTGATTTTCATTTGTTTGGACAGTTGAATGCTCATTTATCGGGTAAAAGGTTTGAAGAGGACGACGAAGTTCAAGAGGAAGTACGGCAGTATTTTACAAATTTGGATAGCATCTTTTACAAACAGGGTTTACAGAAGCTTTTGCCTCGCCGGGATAAGTGCCTTAACATTGGCGGCGATGACGTTGAGAAGTAGCTAATAGTGCACGCTTCTACTTAGTGTATGTTTGATTTCTATAAATAAAGTGATCTGTCTACAATTCACAAATGTACCTTAGTAACCGGACATCCCTCGTATAAAGGATGCTATCCATAATTATAAATTGATTATAAATTCGAAAATACCAAGATGTGTTAGTATCCATGTTAAGCCCTTCTGAAGCACCTTTTGGTAAGTTTCAATATAATATTATTAAAGAAAATATTAATAGATATACAAGGCTTTGGACGCAGTAAAAATTGCAGTTTTATTACTTCTGCAAGTAAAGTACTCGGACGAAGTCACAAAACTGATTGATGCCATGGAATTTTATGCTAGTATACTATATATCAATATATCAGTTCAGTCAAAACTTTCTAATTAATTATTTTTTTAAACACGAGGCTTCTAGTTAAAGCGATGCTGAAATAGATACTTTATTAAATATTTAAAGCCTCGTTTTTAACCAAAAAGTCAACAGCCAATTGCCAAATCTATTAAAGAATACGTTGGAAAATCGAAATTTTTTTAGTTAACATTAGTACAGCCAGATGAAGAATAAATTCTTTAAAAGTATTGCGATCGGTAAACTAAGAAATTGCGATAACGACATTGCGAAATTCTGAGTTAAGAACTATTCTGAAAACGAGTTCTGAAGTATAAGAAAAATATTTGTGGTTTGCTATAAGATACCAGAAAGTATGTTTATATAAGAGAAATTGTAGAAAGCATGGTATAAATATAAATATACTTATTCTGAAATAAAAATCTGTTAATTGTCCACTCCTTTAATTAAATCCAGTTATATTTAGATTGCTACTCTTCAATATTTCTCTTACCTAACCTCCAAACCTACCTTAACTTTAAATTTTAAACAATTGCATGTATATTCTAACATAGTAATCTTATATTGTTTTGGTTATTACTTTACAGACATTAATCATAAAGGATCTTTTTTGTTGTCATGCTAAGTTTTAAATGTATTGTATAGCAAAGTTTAAACCAAACGTCAGAAATGTAATAACGCGGGGTAACAATAATAACGGTAGAGTAAAAGTAATAGTCCAGTTGTTAACCTTTTGATTAAAACAATTCATCCAGGTCTAGTATCCTATATACTTTTCTGTATTTAATAACATTTAAAAAATATTGACGATCCCGTTTATAAATGTTTCCGGTTCTCTCTAATATTTTGCATCATTTTTCTCTAATTAGAAAAATAGTTACAAAGAGGAACAAATGTTGGTTTAAAAGATACAATTTCCGGTGGAGAGTATCAGAAAAAAATCTTGTTAATCCTAAGGCATTTTGCATTTATTGTCGGCTACTATATGTAAGTAAGCAAGTTCGTTGTTGTCGAAAATCCCGAGATTTATTGTCCAGTGACTATAGTCTTCCCTATACATTTTAATTGATTATATATACAAACTATCTTACATGCCCAAAACCAAGAAATCTCATCAGAATAGAAAGTATAAAAATCAATTTAGTGGTAATTTTAATGGCTGTGCAAAACATTAACTGAATATTAATTCCTCCGATATGTCGTATCGCTAATACAGCATTCCGCGTATTGACCTACTATAAATTGTCATCCTCTTGCGTGCCCTAACACTCCTTGTTTAGATATTATACTAACCTACTCTAATTAACATTACAACACCCACTAAAGTTTCGTATAAACCTTTCTTAATGTTTCAGAAAAAGGAAAATACAAAAATCCTAATGAACCATCACGTCGAATTCCATTGTTTCCTGTAGAAGACAACTTAATTTATAGCGGAATATTCCCATATTTATACCTGCATAACACATTCCGGAGCTTCCAAATTTAATCACCTTCGGTGTTCGTGCAACACTCGCTAATATGCCGAAAGCGATCCGCCACCCAAACTGCAAATTACTATGCTGCGCTGATGACGAGACATAAAAGCGAGAAATTATGGAAAAAAGTGTCAAGTTTTAAGGCGAAAACGGCAAAAATTATTAATATTAATTCCAGTGGGTCGACGACTATTAATCAAGTCCGTTGGCACTCTTCCGTTCTTGCAGTCGAGGGGTTGTACGCGACGGCGCATACGAATACCGGGCAATAAAGGTGAGAGATCTAAATTTCCCAGTTATTGACAGGTCCCTAGGTCGAATTGGTCATGGACCGAAGCGCCACCCAAGCAGTACCGAGACACCTCCGTCACAAGCGTGAATGGAACCTTTTCGGCGCCAGATATATTAGCTTGTCGGCTGGCTTTGATGATCGGGATTCGCACCCGTAAACTGTAATCAGGACCGGTTTCGGCAGTTCTGACACTTCGGCCCTAAGCATTGTTTGTAGGTAGATAATGGGACAAACAAAAGATTGCGTGTACCTATATTTGGTACTTATTTGTGAAATTACTAAACACTATATTTATAATATCTTTAAACATAGAATAAACTGGCCCTGATTGTCATTTTCTTCACCATAATATGGAACAATAATATAAATTTTAGGAGGAACCTCAATTAGAATAAAAAATGTAGACCTGTTGCAATTATAGAAGCTGTCCGGTTGTAACAAAAATCTTGATAATCAAGGTGACAAAGAGAATTTTAATAGAAATATTTATAAATTTCCAAAATATCCGCCAGGGGGCGTAACTCCTTACGCGAATTAAAAATTTGGCATTTTCCCCTTAAATTCAAGATAGGTAGATTAAAATTATTATCAGTAAAATACTCAGACAATAATACATAATTTTCATTTAACATTCTTTAACGTAACTCCCCTACCAGGGGTAAGGACCGAAGGGAGTATGTCTGCACACAAATTAACATGTTAATAGTGGCGGTCTAAGAACAGGATTGCTATCGGACGTTATCTTCCTTTGTAGCTTTCTGCTGAAGATGGCAACTTAGTTGCCGAAATACGTATACACAGTTTTTTACTTAACAAGGTGGTAAGGGGTATTTTTAACTTAAATGTATTTTAAGCCACCGTATCCTATACCTACAAGAACTGTATGTAGTAGCGAATTGTGTAATTTTCCATAGGAATGTCAGAGGGCGCTATTTTTTATTTATGCAAATATTTGTTTCTTCCTTTAAAATTTTAAATGGAATAATACAAGAGCTTTAATAATAAGCGTCTCTACAAACATACACCCACAGTTCCAGCTTTCCCTCTCGGATGATCACAACGGATTTGTCAAAAGCCGGTCACCTCTCATTAAATTGACCACCATTACTCACTTTATATTAGAGCGATTGGATGATAATAAGCTAACGTCATAAATGCTGATCTTGCCAATATTTTTGGCGGCATAGATCATGAAATTTAAGAATTTATTGTCAAAGCTCAATGATATAGATTTTACTTCGCCTTAGCATTAATAGGAAACAAGTTTCATGCAAGGAACATCGCACCCAATTCTTTATTGCCAAAGCTTGTGTTCCACAAGGAAGTAAACTAGACTGCAGCTGTTTTTAATCTACCTATATTAATGGTTTATCTGAGCGATCTGCAATGACCTTTTTTTTGTATGTGATTTAAAAATTTATGTTGCGGTCCATGGCGTAAACGATTTATTTACCCCTTTATTTCCATCAATTTCATCTTGTCTGAACATGCTGCCAAGCAAATAATTTGGCTATAAATGTTTTTAAATGCAATGTGATAATTGAGTAAGCGAATTTTGCGCTGCACGTCAGGGGCGTAGTTATGGCGCGGTCCGCAAACATGCTCGGTTCTCAGTAAGGATTTGGTTTCCGACAGAAATGAGCCTATGTCGGACGCAGTGCGTACTCCGTCTGATGTGTAGACTCTTGTTACGGACTGTTATATGTATCAATAATAATGTCCAAGTTAGGTAGTTCGAGAACGCGACCATTGTCGGACTAAAGAAATAGGTTAAGAAGCATTTCCTGATTTAAAATACGGTAATGTTGCAGCACATTTCATAAATTACATTAGCAGGGTCCGATTCGAAATTTTTTATTAAAACCCAACAGAAAACTTCATTTTATGAAGTTTTCTGATATGTAAAATTACATTAAATTTGTTTTTTGTTTAAAAAATCCCTTGAAGCCAGTCCTGTCCCCGACTCAGTTACCGTTACAATCCACATCTACGTCTAACTATCTTCGGTTCCATCATCCAACTTGACTTCGGCTTCTCATCTTTTGCTACTTATAATGTTCTCTTATACCTTCGAATCTCTCACACAAGCACGGAATAGCGCATTTACCCGAGCTTACCCAGTGTACCCGGTTTAGTCTATTAGGTAGTTTCAACGTCACCTTATCGGTTAGTATTCTCCAACACGGAATACTTACACAGTTCCACTATTTCTACGCCAATCCGTTATTATTACGTTATTGTCGTTATTTATTGCTGTTGCGGTCGTAAAACGATTTACGCATAAATATTTTGAACAGGACAGCTATTCGTCTTGAGGTTTCTCTAAACAAAAATAAGAGGACCTGAAATGAGGTCGTCATAAAAATATTAAACACCGTTTTCGTACTTGGTTATCATTCTAGTTTCTGACGGCAAACTTGACATGGCACAGAAGGGATACCATGCTCATAAAGTCGCAGGTAATATTACTACTTGTATGTTATTCGATTATTGTTTAAGAACTCACTACCAAATATACTATTTAAAGAAAACATTAGCACTTCCTTGGTAAATAAATTTGAAATATTATGTCGAAACTTCACAAGTTCTAAGACGCTAAAAGGAAAGGTGCGATTTATTTTCACAGATGCCTGAAATATTTACGAAACACTTTTGTTTTTACTGTGATTCCGCAGTGAAATTCTTGGATTAAATTGGGTATGCTGTTACATCACAGACATCACAGTTGTAAGTTGTGATACTTCACTGCAAAGTTTCATACTCATAGCAAGTAGTACTTGTGATAAGCCCTTTAATTAAGGGAGAGTTTAAATATGTCATCCGAGTTTTGAGATTGATCCTTATTATCGATTCATTGAGGCAACAGTATTATGACTTGATTATCGACATTTCTTCAACATTGAATGGAACCGCATTGGTAGCTTTATTGTAATTAGTGGCGATTCATGATACGAAACCTCATTTCATCTATTTTATACTAGGATGCCGTGGCTTGTAATCTGCAATTGGGCATTTGTTCTCAATTTATATGCCTGTGGATTGTGTAACGGTACTCTTACAATAAACTTAAACTTAGAATATGGTTTGTGTAACATGAGTACTCTATTTATACTTCTCAAGTCGTGCAGTTCTTGTAAAAGAAATTTATGTACCATATGATAAAGGTGATAACAAGTTAATTACATATGAAGGGCAAAACCAACAACAAAATTAAAGAACAATGGATAAAATATAGATCTGGGGGCCCTTTTGACTGGTAATATGAATATTAATAAAAAATACGTAATGGAATAATGAGTAATGTAGGAGTTTGTGGACTTAGCTCTCCGGATTCCAATCTCCTAATCCGCCGCGGTTACCAGATTCGACGGGGAGTTGGGGTTTAAAACAGCCAACCTGCCTTGATGGTCCGACTCACGACCAGATATCTCCGGATTAATAACTTATTACGCAGTTACGGGATCGATAACGACGTTTACTTAAATGACGCAACCAGTCGAGTCAATTAATGTCACTTGACTATCTAAACTCAGTAACCCCCCCAGCCAGGTCAAGAATTGCCCCTTGACTGCCTTTTATTTTTCATTTATGTTTTCGTAATGTCAAAATTGACATCTCGCCTCCTGAGAATTATCCCAGTCAGTAATGTTACCTGACTGACTTATTTTAATTTAGTTTTGACGTGCTGTCAAAACTGACGTCCCGCTTGATAGCTCGTGTCTTCTCACTATAGGCGTTCTCTCCACTTTATTACCCATCCACAACTCCACAACTCCACAACAATATATAAATGATAATTTAACAACATCAACTTAAAACCTTGCCAAAACTGCACCGACCTTCATTTTTTTGAAAAAAAGTATACGTCCTCGTAATAGTTAAGCAAACAAATAAATCAGCAACTTTATAGAACAAAAAATTAATTCAAACAAATTATATACTTGAGAATACAAAATAAAATAAAATGTATTCAAAAGTTATTATGGAGGTTTTTTCAGAGGTAAACTATGTATATGCATTTTCGTTAATGATCCAGTTGAAAGTTTTGTCGTCCCTCTGTCTTTTGTCTAAATTCTTCAGCTCGATTTTTGAACCTGATACTTTTATTACGTTTAATTTGCTGGTGATTGGTTCTCCTTCTCTCGGCTCCTGATACCCATATCTTGATAGGAAATCCGCCGCCATATTATCTGAGCCATTAAATTTTTTAATATTTCTCTTGACCGTATTAGTTTTCCCCGCCGTCATAAAGAGTAAACGGTAATTGATTTTGAAACGGGATATAGAAGCATCAATATCAGGTATTTCACCCAGTGCAAAGCCTTTAGCAGTTGACATATCTAACTTAGTGCCCTCTTTTGAATCCCCTGGAATTCCATCATTAAAACGCTGAACTTTCTTACGTTCACGTGTACCTAATATCTCTAAAGGTTGATCGAATAGCGGAACAGACTTTTTTTCATCTTTTTCATCGTCTCCTTTCTCACTTGTGTCTTCTGAATTTCTATCATTTTCAACTTCTTTTTCCTTATCTTCTTCATCGACCTCCATTTTAGGATCGTTTTCTGTGATGTGACTTGTATCACCTTCATGAGAAACAGTTTCCGCCCATTCTAAAGGTTTTGGTGGCTCCCTTTTCTTCCACAAGTTTTCCATTTTTTTATGAAATTATTGATTATCTACTCTCATTTCTATTATTTCTTTTGTCAAACTTTCTACATTGACATCCATTCTATCCATAGCTTCTTCCACTAAAAGCTGCATGCTACTTAATAAAAGTCCCATATCTAGGTGCCACTGTGGTGATGATGATTCCACTTTTCCTCCTGAGCTACTGGTCTCAGCCTCTACTTGCCTCGGCTGATCGTTGTTTTCCCCGGTCATTGGTGTGCTGATTCTTCTTGATGTAATCCATTCTTTTAGCTTTTACACGACCCCCTCCCCCCTCTCCGCAATGAGCCGCCTCTGCTTAATTATAAATTCTTTATTACAGAACGACGCTGTATATTAACAAGGTGATAACAAGTTTATTACATAAGAAGGGCAAAAACAACAACAAAATTAAACAAGAATGTATAAAATATAGATTTGGGGCCCCTTTTTGACTGTTAATATGAATATTAATTTAAAAAATACGTAATGGAATAATGAGTAATGTAGGACTTTGTGGACTTAGCTATCCGGATTCCAATCTTCTAATTCGCCGCGGTTTCCAGATTCGACGGGGAGTTGGGGATTAAAACAGCCAACCTGCCTTGATCGCTTCCTGGTCTTCGCTTGGTTTATTGGTCCGACACACGAACAGATATCTCCGGATTAATGACTTATTACGGGGTTACGGGGTTGATAACGGTTTTTACTTAACTGCCGCAACCAGTCGATTCTTAATTTAGTCGATCCAGACAGAAAGCAGCTTAAAAACAATTAAATACCAAAATAAAAATGCATTGATCTAATAAGTTAATGGCAAATTCAATGTGTAAATGAGCCTTGTAGCAATTGCAACTCGTTAATTTTTTCAATTTATAAAATTTAGCTTAAACAACATGGGATTCCAAGAATTCCAATTGTGCCAATTAACAATTATACTATTTTTTTCTTGTAAAAATGCATACATATTGTAATGGTTTCAATTAAAATGACTAATTAAGCGACACTCGTATATTATCTCTCAGCATTTAACATCGCTTGCCATAATAATGTAATATTATTGATTGAAAAACAATTCTGCGTTTGGTTCAACACAATTTGCTATGTAACATAACATAGTTACCTTGAAATAACAAATAACACTTCTTCATTTTAACTTAGAATATCTGATTGATCTAACAGTAAAATGGTAACAAAAGTTTTCTTGTTCGGGTAACAAAACACGCTTGTTTGACTGTATTTAACCTATCGTTTTCTGAATATACTTACGACTTAAGATAACTTATTTCATTATAAAGAGTTCTCTATTTCTGTTGGACGTTGTAAAAGAAATATCAAAGACTAGACCAGTAAAGATTACTGACGAATGTAGGGCAGTATATTAACCACAATATATCGGATCACTCCTCACCTCGCAACAAAGTGATTAATTCGGGAATACGTGGAATAGGGACCCTACATATTGTGTTTAAAAACTAGACTCATCGTGGTGAAGAAATCTTCGAATCGATACATTTATTCGAGAAAGAAAAGTGATAGTATTGAAGTTCTAAGATAAACCACAGTGGGTTGTGAAATATTTCAAAATATAAGGAGTCGTTAATATTTATTACACATCTCTACAATTTCGACATATACAACAATACCAACAATTCTCAAATGTCCTTATTATTTTTCCATTTCAGACGACGCACTCGCTTACATTTGACATAGATTTTATTGAGACGTAACAGATACCTTTCACTGAACTAGTAACAATCTCAACGGTCTCTTGTGTAGAGCGAGCGCTACCATTCATCATCATCTCCCTCTATTTCTTATTCCTCTTCGAGCGCGTTCAGCTCCGTCCGGAGCTCGCCACACAGCGCGCCGTGACCAATCCGGAATTTTAAATCTTTGTGAAAGGGCGACCAGGTAAGTACCGACTAAATAGTGTAATGACAATCGTAGAAGACCCGCACGCACACACGTGCACACCGACAGAACGGGCCGGCCCCCGCGGCACGGTAATAAAAAGCAACTTCGGGGGTGTCAATCCGGACAACTGTATCATCTCCTCAGATAGGTGGACGAGGTACCTCTGGATTCGGAGACCAACCGTGTTTTTCCTTTCTCTTACTTGCTGGCTGCCTAGATGGCTTCCTGCCTAACAACGTCTCTCTTCGTCTCTATTCTTTCCTCCTTCATCTTCTTCCTCTTTCATTCCATAAGGAGACCACACGCGTGTTTTACACCATTACATTAATAAAGCTGTGTCGTTATTAATACTTATATAGTTTTTAATACTTCGAGCCCGCGGCTATATTCGCTCAATCGTAGCAAGAATGACTTGGAATACCAAGACTGATTAAAACTGGAGTGGTCGGATGGAATCCGGAGCCGACCCAGGGGTTCTCTGACGTTGATTAATATTTGGGTTGGCCTTGCTTACTACTGCCTACCAACACGAGCGCACAATAGCGTCAAAACAATAACGGAGCATATGCAGTGGATCTTCAGAAAATTATAAGGTGAAAATTATTTATTTGAGCCGATTTCAGTTAAGAGATGACGTAGTGCGGTGCCTATGGCGTAATAGGCTTTGAAAATTGTGTAAGAGCTTTAGGTATTTACTGACCTACGCAAATGCAGTTTGGTATTACAGAAAAGAATGTTTTCTGGAAAATATAATAATAAAATTCAACTATTTTTTCTGTAATTAAAAAAATATAGATATAAAAAATAAAATGATTATATAGGGTCCGTCTAAAAATAACAGGTAAATTTTTTGGATAGTCGATAATCATCATTATAATCCTGTACTCTTCATACCCATAGGTGAAGATAACTATTCTTACATTTCTCTAGTCGTTTTTACAAAGTTTCCCCATTCTTCTCCATTTTTCGCCATAACTTTACCTTCTGTTCATGTTTTCTCTCTAATATTTTTCAGTATTGTTATTTATTTATTTCATATGGCTTAGAAGTAGATACAGGTTAAAATGTAAAGTGGCTTACCTCGTTCATTTTTAGATATGTCGATGTTATAATCTCTTCCCCACCTAGCAGAACGATAAGTGACTAAATCTTTCAGGTTATGTACTAGGAACACATGGTCCTGACCATTCTTTCACCTTCACCCGTTGAAGTCATCCATAACCAAGCACACATTAACACATATCGCTCTTAAAACGCCTAAGAACTTCAATATTCAACTGCATTATTTAGGCTATAAAATACAAAATAGGATACGGTGGCTTAAAATAGTAAAAAATAATAAATACCCTTACCACCTCGATGAGTGAAGAACTCCTGGATACGTATTTCGGCAACTAAGTTGCCATCCTCAGCAGAAACTACGAAGAAAGATAATGTTAGACTTAGTTGCCGAAATACGTATCCAGGAGTTCTTCACTCATCGAGGTGGTAAGGGTATTTTTTATTTTTTATTATTTAGGCTATCCATCATTAAATAGTCCTCAAGATAACCGTGCACTGACAAATGTCAAAACATTCCTGTATCTACAATTAACTTGGTGAGAAGTCATCAGTACCCAAAGTGCGTTGCCCGGTGCTGGCACAGCGTGGCGTCTTTGCACCCAAAACAAGAAGAATTACGGAGATGAGAATAAACCCAACACATGTCACATTGACATAACAGTTGATGATACTGTTATGCTAATAGTTCTGCTATGCTTATAGTTCTGCTACGCTTATAGTTCCGTTATATTTAGAGTTCTGTTATGCGTATAGTACTGTTATGCTTGTAGCTCTGTTATGCTTATAGCTCTGTTATGCTTATAGTTCTATTATACCTATAGTTCTGCTATGCTTATAGTTCTGCAATGCTTATACTTCTGTTATGCTTATAGTCGTGCTTAGCTTTCATGTTCTGTTTTAGGGTCTAGATTCCAAGCACCAATGGTAAAAATGTAGTAATAAATATTGAATAAAGTTCGAACCAAATTACAATAAAACAGGTCCAAAACTCTAATGCTAGGGAATACCAACAATTGTCAAATTTAGTGATATCCAATTGAGGGAAACAGTTTTTATTTGTAGGAACTCTCTTTCTGCGTCTCTCTGTATAATATTCCTATTATAAGTTATAATTTTTCGATGCAGGAATAAATAATATCAAATCTTCTGTGCCACAACCATGTTAATATACTGAAATACTAATTATTATTAATATTCTATGAATAACCACAGTAGATCTTCATACCCCAATTTATTATGTAACGATATTCTCCATTTATCGTTTCTACCTCTCATGCAAAAAAAATTCATATATCGTTTTTTTTCCAAACTGATCTATGTTCCCAACATAGGTGAGACCTAACATAAGTTTTTGCAATATAAAATTCGTCATTTGAAGATGGCAAAGGTTTTGAAGGCAAAAACAACGGATGACCACAATATGTCAACAAAATTCTTGCAATGCAAAGTAATGTACGCATATTAAATCTTGTTACCACGATGTTTAAAATGATAAAAATAATTACATAAATCTGCTTATTTCTAAATTCTATCAGTAGATAGACCTGACAAATCAGTACTCGGTTAGCGATGACTTCGCTTAAGGTCCGATTTTCAAGAACGTGTAGTGTTCATTACCTAAGAAGAATCTGTATTAGAAATTAGTAAATAATGAACCCATTATTCAAGCCAAGGGAAGAAAGTGCCCTCTTGCAGGCCGCGGGCAAATATTATAAAACGAGCCGAACGCGAGTTTTGTAATTGCTTTGCTCAAGACCTGCATTAGCACTTTCCTCACGTGGTTTGAATGCGATTTTTCTCCCAGTCAGTCCAATTTCAACTAATTAAATGTAAAATAATAAAGACATATAGATAGTAGGCTTAATCTGTTGAAAAAATTGACTCAGACTGGGTCGAATGTACTAATGTCATCTATCAATAATGTCACATATAAGATGTAGTTTCATCATGTCAATGTCATTTACTTACCGCCACAGGGCGCAAAAGTACAACTTTCCTCCCTGCTGAGAAAAAAAACATATTCCATTATATTAATGTTTCTGTGTGTCGAATTTGGTTTTTTCACGAAGCAGTTAATTTCAATATAATATAGAGGTAGAATTATACTAAAGAGTTTCTAGAAACTAAAATAGTTCACCACAATGCATTAAATCTTGCAGTCGTAAAAAGAGTAGAGGTCAGATTTAATTTTGAATGATCACTATCTTAAAAATATAAAATAATAGGATACGGTGGTTTGAAATGAATATTCAAAAAAAATACCCTTACCACATTGATGTGTAAAGAACTCTGAATACGTATTTCGGCAACTAAGTTGCCATCCTCAGCAGAAAACTACAAAGGAAAACAATTTCAGACGACGTAATAACGATGTTATTACTGGTGTTCTGTGCGGTGCATATGTGTGCAGTGCTACGTCTGACATTATTTTCTGCTGAGGATGACAACTTAGACGCCGAAATATGTACATTTCAGAGATTATTGCAAAAATATTAACAGCTTTGTTATGCTTTTTTAAGTAATTTTATAATTAACATGAGGGTATATGATCTTCAATAGTAAAGTTAATCGTACACCATTATTAACCTTCTTATAAGTGATGGAGTTACGAAGTAGCCTAAATTTTAAGAAGATTGTTTTCCAGCGTCACACACAATTTACACAATTTGAAAAATGCGTAATCAATGATACAGTGATAACTTAAAGATTATTTTTTTAAACCAAACACAAGGTTTATCTGCTCTCTTCATTCCCCAAAAAATAGTATGGGCTGTACTCTCATGCAACCACAAATTATGTTTTTCCAATCTCTCCTCGTTTATGCCTCCCATATTGGATCCTGAGCCACTTTACAAATTCATACAGCATCTCATGAGATATCATTGTAAGGGGCGTACTATAGAAGCAATATTTCAACTATATGGATAGTTTACATTGAAAAGGACGCATAGGTTATGAGACAAATAGCCATGAAAGCTAGTTAAATATTTCGTACACGATTCTCACCGACAGAAAATTGTTCGCAAGATCGCTATTCTAAAAGATCATATACTATCAATGCAATTTCTATCGATCACGCTATTATTAATGATACCTATTCTACGGCATCGTATATCGTCTAGTGAATGGAATACACGTTCTACGAACGATCCCGTAAACCGATGCGTAAATATTTATTTTTATCGGACCCGCACATCTCGGTGAGACGAGCCGATCACGAAAGGCCCCACAGCGCGTCCACCGTTACCGAAACCGAGGATCACGATCCGTTCTGTAATAACAATCGCCGATACTGTACATGCGTTTGCGGTCAATTAAAAACATCGATCGGAAGAGATACTTGATATGATGGAGGCGATGGTGGCGTTGAAGCTATACTCATCGACGTCGCTCGTTGAATAATGGTTCTACATTTGTCGAAGTATCATCAGCGTCTAGCAGTTTTCCCATAGATTCGTTCGGTAGATACATAGATGGTTTTGTGTGAATCTTGGCTACCACACATTCCGAACCCTTGACTACCAAGGATTTAAAACCGCAGAAGTTGCTCTCAATACTTTTGTTGTTTGGATTATATTGGCCGGGCTTCCTTGTCTGTGGTTAGGTGATTAATTGATTTGAACCATGAGAATCGTTCTTTTTATTTATATACGATTGGTCTTTTGGTTCCTTTATTCCCTTTTTTGAATCAATTCTACAAAATTTATGACGTTTACTGTGTAGCAAATATCACATTAAGATGACAACGATGCCTGTTCCAACTCTAATCCAACCAATGCTCAAATATAAAATATACCTACTAAAAACGTTTTTCTTTCAAAACTATAGCTCCACCAATCCATCAATACCGTTTGCAGTTATATCTGCAAACATTTTGCCACCGCCTTAATAAATACATGCAACATTTATCTATTTACTGCTGTTTATGATAGGCGACTCTTAATATTAATAATGATGATAATGTTTAATTCCCAACAGATTTAACAGAAATAATCCAATAACAGCGAAATGCATAATATACAAGAAAATGCAGTGTAAGTTAAGCTTTACTGAACTAAACTACCCAACTAGCACAATAGGTATCTGGGGAACGTAATTACGCCTATTAAAATGACCTTGAAGTATCTCTCGACTTAACATGGGAACGTAAAAAGAACGTTCCTATTACCATATTACTACCAAAATGGGGAATAACTTCGTGGTAATATTAACGG
>JARFOC010000341.1:795429-809473 GCA_031763485.1 Osmoderma eremita | reverse complement strand
GTAAATTTACACCATAAAGTTATTTTTAGCAGGTGAAGGAAACGTTATTAGAACTTGCGATCATTACTTATAAGTCGTGGACTATTAGGAAAATTTTAAGTCTTTAGGACGTAATAAAAACTTCAAAATTTACTTCAAAGGAATTATTACTTTATGGTCGTACTTTGGTAATATAAATTGGTAAATATTACTATCGTAATTTACCACTAAGTCATAGAAACTTCAAAGTTATTTTATTAGTAAACGTGACGTAGCCAATACCAGTGATTTGACTTTAAAGTGATCTTACTACAAAGTAACAAATTGTAGTAGCATCTACATTTCGGAGACTTTAAATTTGGTAATTAAAGTAATTTATACAAAAGAGTCATATTTATAGTCGCGATTACGTCTAAGCTACTTCAAATAGGTTCCAGTCTCGGTTTCAGTTACTTTAGTGCTTGTTTTGTATACAATTCTTGAGAATATGCTTAAACGTAAAGTATAAACATAAACATAATAAAAGAGAGCGAGCAAAACATTATGTGGTGCTTGAATGATGAAATGGATTCATATTTGTGCTGTTGGCATTCCTACACATATGACTGAGCGCAACTTTAAGTAAAATATTAGTATATGCTAGTGGTACATAAAAAGTGTCAACAGACTTGCGATCATACTGAAGCACTATAAAACGTACTTGACAAAGGCACAAGGGTTAAAGAATTTCATAATTAATCAATTTGGTAAGAAACTTCCCTTCCCACTAGCCATGTTTCTACGGTGAGACAGGGACTCAATGTTGTGCCGTTGAAGTAAACTGCCATAATCAGTACCACGAGGAGGATAGATGTCGTCATATTTATATGAAAGATATTTAAGCAATCTCTTTTGGACTCTTTCAATTAAAAACTCATGATTGTGGTAGTGAGGATACCAAACAAAAGACCCATATTCCAACTTGGAGCGAACAACGGAGTAGAATACAGACTTCAACGCACGGTCCAGGTGATCCAAGTGATTTAGAAGCCGAAGAAGGTACTGTTTCCACGTGCGAAGAACATGGTAACGGCGAATCAAAAACCACACCGAGATCCCTGAATTGGCTCATTTTGGGGATGTTGATATTAGACACAGTGTAGACAAATATGTTTGGATTAGAGGAACGAGTGAAGGTAAGGACAGCACGTTTATCGATATTCAATGGAACATTATTTGAAGAGTACCAATCATTAACTACTCCGAAGTTGTTTTTTTGTAGATTTAAGTAATCGGAAGTGGAGGTAAGACTACTGTAAATCTTAAGATCGTCTGCGTAAGCAAGAACGTTACAGTCTAGGGAAAGCAAGAGATCGTTCACGAAATATTGAAAAGAAGCGAACCTAAATTTGAACCTTGAAGCACGTCACCGGATGAAACAAAAGGGCTTGATGAAAATCCATTGTAAGTGACATAACAGGAGCGATGTCAAAGATATGATTGCATTAAAACGATAACCGCAGAGCAAAATCCAATTGAAGAGACCTTGGATGTTAACATCGCATTGTTAATCGTGTCGAAGGCTTCGCTATGGTTTGCATAAATTACACCCACCTGAAGCCGTTTATCGAGATTTTCACTAATATACTGTGTCCACTAATAAATCCATTCTGGTGAATTATAAAGTCTGTCAGAGAGAACTTGTTCGAAGACTTTAGCCCAGTTAGACTGAATGCTAATTGGCCTATAATTGTAAATATTACTCCGATAACTACTTCTAATTCTGACGTAATTCTGCTGATTTTCCAAGAAATAGGAAAGGTAGACGTACGGGTAGCTATATTAAAAATCTTGCAAAGAGTTTCACACAAAACTGGAGCTCAGTCTCGAAGAACTGGGTAACGAGTCATGTCCGCAAACCATGGTTGATTTCAGTTCTTTTTAAAGCACAGAGGATTTCATCGGGAGTAAAGTATCCAATATTAATAGGGCAAGGATTGAAGTCTAAAAACGACTGTTGCTCTACGAAATTCGTTAACTAATTTTCAATTAAATATCCAATTTCTTGCGATATATTTGTATACATACCTTTTACACCATACTTTTATTCGCTCCTATTTTTAACGTTGATTCGGCATTATTAAATATCCGATATTCATTGGAAATTGTTTACAATCTAATTCGTTCCCCATAAAACGTGACTAAATTTTTACGGTAGCAGTAAAATATTTACCATTAGCATCCCTCAACAATACAACCCGAACCCATATATAGTCAAGCGGTAATTGTGCTAAAACAATCATAAAAGCTCCATTAAATCACACAGCCTGAAAGGCTAGAAATCTAAAATATTTACCTGTTGTTGCGTTTATGGATTTACGACTATGGAATAATAAATTTTTACTACCGGAACAAGATATCTCCCATACGGTCAACGAATCCTAGTACCCCTTTAAGAGTTTGCGTTTCCTGGAATTAAGACCTACCACGTTGGAAAATATCAAAAATAATTGTATCATAGTCAATTGTAACGAATATATTTTACATCTCCTGTAACAATAGTAATATCACCAATATTATGAATATATACGAATAGTTTTAACTTAGGAATTCGATACTAGTTCTCCACCGTCTGCCTGTAACATCAATAATTTGAACAATTTCAATTTACTCCGTTCCATCCCTGCATTTTAGGCGCAGAAACATGGTCGACTTAGTTGCCGGAATTCCTACGCCTTTCCATCTCACCTGTAATCTCACTTATTCATCTAATAGTGTGTGATAGCCGCCTTCTCTCTCATACTCCACGACGATGTAGCCACAGCCGTCCCACAGTGTCTTCCTAGATTTAACAGATACCCGTTGGAAAATTAGAGTGAACCCTCACTGTCACTTTTACATCTCTTATTTATCTGTGACGGAACCGCGCAGGCGATTAACTATTACAAAAATCGGTTAGAATCCGTAATATCTGACCGCGTGAGCTGTGGTCGTAAACCTAAAAGATATGGATCTTAATAACGCTGGCCTCAAACATGATACTCTTCGGAAGGGAAGAAAAGTGATTGATATATTCAGGTTTTGAGCGTGATTTAGTTGATAAAGCAGGCACGAGCCTTGAACTTTTAGATATTATATGATAGAAATCTATGATGGATTTATTATATTTTAGAATGATCTCAAGAATTATTCTATTTTGCTTCTCTTGGTCCTTGGAAGTGCTGTCATTATATCTTTCAATAGATGTACTCTTAACTATCAATCAAGCATTTTGAATTGCCATTGTACAGGTAATAAACTGGATACTTTAAAAGAGAAGTCGAGATATGACATTGGATTTGCTCTGTTGCACTGCATATAACCTTGCATACCAATTCTTAGGAATTGAACAATAATTACCCTGAACGAAATGACCAACACAAGTATTGATATAGAACCTCCAAAAAATTTAATAAATGTCGCAGGTTCAAGTTAGCTCTAGTTTCTTTTTGGATTTTCTTCAACACACTTTCGTGCTAATAATGCACTTTATTTCATTTGGTGTTGAAAAACATGAAGCCCAACTGCAATGTCTCTTATAAAATACAATGTATAGCGTCTCTCTTTAATGTCGAAGTGTAATCCCTCTAACATCGTCGGGTTCCATTTAGCTCATGGCAGCTTTGTTCAATTTCTAGAATTTCTTGATGTGTAAACTTTATAAAAACACAACAGCTGGAACGGTTTGAGATATTTTTGAGAAGAAAACCATAACAGCCAATAAGGGAGGTTATCCATGCAAAGTTGCCCAAAGGGTAAACCCAAAACTAGATCGAAGGACCAAGTACTGAAATACATTGGAAGACTAGAAATTAGATATTATACATGCTATACAAACCATAGACGAATGATTCAAGCTAACCAGGACACTAAAAAACGTAACCTACGTTTTGGTAAAACAGCTCAAGATGAAACGCGAAGATAATATTTTATAACCAGAATCATGAACGGCTGAAGCTTGTTGATTACTAAAAATTTATAAGTATCTGCTTTCTTGTTCCCCAATCATGATGTTAATTAGGTACCTCAGATGTATCATTGATGAACGCTCGTATCCGAGGTAAAAATACTTTTAGGAAAGATCTCTGTACTTTATCCAATCTAATATGTTTCATTCATAGAAAGAACAAAGACCTATAGGAACGAAAGGGTACAGGTTTCTCCGTAACTCGAACTAACATGATCCTGTTGCTTTTCCAATAATTTTTACGGAATATATGCCATTTACTTTTATCAATTATTGCTTGTGGGCAAAAACCTTCTGTTGTGTTATTATCATTATCAAGCGGAATGTCTTTTTAATCTTTGCTCAAACAGACATTCCCGAGAGAACACTATAAAATTGCTACAATTTTCAACTATTCAAACATTGATTAAAGATAAAGTATTTTTACGCAATTTATAGAAAAATATTTTTGAAATTTCTTGTTTGTTCGCAAATGCGTATTGGGGGTATATGAATGTACAAGATTGAACACATTTGTAATTTCGATTTGGTACACAAAAAACAATTTAAGAAAAAATATAGAGGGTATCAGAAAACATCAAATTTCATAGAATGATCCATCTCGACCATTTCGGGCCAATTCGCTACAATTACTACGCTTCAGTAGTATTTTCGTGTTTATCTCTTTGGTGCTTTATAAACAAGCTTTGTTTATTGTTCTCCTCAACTCATACGAAAGAGATAAATATCTTACAATAACCAGGGGCATGTTATAACCTACAGTCATTTTCCGAATCCAAACGTGAATCACACCTAATTGTTCAGAAACTGAAGAAAACAAATCACATTCGATGTATCTAAGCGGCTGTACTGGTACCATCCGAAAAGCTCCTCCGCCGCGCAAATCGTTTCCGAAACGTCAGTTTCCTCTGTTCTTATCGAAAATCCAACAAAGCACTCGAGCCCGTCGACAATAATCGAACTGTTTAAGAGGCCATAACAGATGAAGAAGAAAGAATTAGTACCCAATCATCGCTTCACACACAAGAGCGATCCCATTCAGTTATCCGATGAGCCACAATGAACTCACCAACGAAGAGACGGTACAAATAGAATACCAAACGATCTTTCCCTCCTCGAGAAGAGAAAGGTTAAAATAATGTTCCTCTTTTGAGTTCGGGGCCGAACGCGCGGCAGTAAACACCGAACAAAAGAGCAAGAGCAGAAGCAACAGCAACGGACAACGCACCAGCAACCCCAGAGCTTTTTGTGTATGCATGCGCTGAATGTGTTTAAGCGTACGAATAGCGGGGAGAAGAAGAAGAGGACGGAGATGCGCAGCAGTTAAGAGGCTATCTGTTACATGAATGCGATGATGAAGAGGAGAATATAATGGTGACCGTATCGTGCCATCTTAATCCTGAACGGTAAGCAGGCACTCGGAAAACTTGAGCCGACACAACATTCAATTAGGTGCATTATATAGAATTTGTAACACATACCGGGACAGAGGCGGATTTGGTACTAAAGGGGCTACCGGGAAACGTAAAATTCCTTCTACTAGTTTAGGCATTATCATTAAGACATGAGAACAGACGCTTAGCAACTCAGTAATAACACCTATGAATCATTTAGTTTAGTTTGTATAGTAAATAGACTAGGGAAAACTTGCAGAGTGCTAGATGAATGGAGCAAATACATTTATTACGGTGCTCAGATGATGTATACATCATTCACTTTAAGAAAATAGCGTTGGGCAAGATAGGCTAATATTTTGGAGCTTCGCTATTGGCCAATACTTGAGACAAAATTATATACGAATAAGAGAGCTGTGTGTGTATACGAAATTTATGTTGGATGAAATGAAATATTACTGATCGCTACGTTTTTGCAATGTCAGTTGTCAAATTTCTTCGTTGATTTAGCTTGTGTATTTGGCTGTTTCTTCTGTTTCCCGTTATATTATTTGTTTAGCACATTGCAATAAAAATAGTTCTTATCAGAACTCGATTAATACCATATTTACGGAGAGGAGGTATTATTTTTTTCAATTTTGATATACAATTGTACTTATTAACTACTATTCCAGGATTATTACATCTCTGACATGGCTGAAGAAGGACCCGTTGAATAAGGTGCTGACCATCTCATGAATTCATCAAAAAACCCTCAATGGAAACGCATCAGCATCTGGCAAAGGCTAATGGCTTATAATTTATATATATAGCGGAAACAAGATAATTCTAAATCGGTAGCTATCAAGCTAACCTCCAAGGAGCTAGGGCTTGGTGAAGTAACCATATGTAGAATTGTAAAAGAAATGGAGTCTAAAGGAACTGTACGTTCACCTCCAAAAAATCGCGAACGAACAACAACTTGCAAAGCTTTGGACGAATCATTTCGCAGACATGTACCTTCCTTTTTTCTTTCGGAGTGAGTTGGGCTTTAAATGGGGAAAACGCAGTGAAAACAATATATATTGAACGGCAAGATATTGTTTTATGGAGACGTCCCTACTTAAAAGACATCCGGAAGTTTTGTGCGGGGGGTAGAAGACCTGGGTTAATGCAAACAACACCAAACAAAACGTATGGAAAGATACAACAACTCCTTCCCCAAGACAAACCCTCATTGGGAGGGGGGAGGGGAGGGGGGGAGGGGGGGGGTACGACCTGGACCAAAAAGTTCATCTGGAAAAGGAAGTAGAATTATAATTATTGTATTATTATGTTTCAATCGAAAAAAATTTCAGATTACCACGAAGAAATGAATGGTGAGGTATTTACGGAGTGAGTGGGAAACGTTCTACCATTTTTGGAACCAAATTGCGTAATTGTAATAGATAATGCACCATACCATTCCGTCAAGACAGAAAAAATGCCATCGACTGCATGGAAAAAGGATGCTTTAACTAATTGGCTTGCTTCAAAAGGAATTGCCTGCGATAACTCATATTTAAACGTTGAACTTCTGGAACTCGCCAAAGCTAATTAAAAAATAATCCGATACCCTATGTAATCGATGAGATGATAGCAGATATTGGTCGGACAATTCTAAGGTTGCCACCATATCATTGCAATTTAAATCTAATAGAACTGGTGTGGGCTCAAGTGAAAGAACATGTAGCTGCAAATAACAAAACTTTTAAATTACCAGAGGTAAAAGAATTATTAATCGAAGGACTGCAACCCGTAACTGCTGAGCCATGGACAAATTGCATCAAACACACCATCGCCGAAGAAAGTAAGATGTATGAGCTGGATAAGAGTGTAGAAATGATGGAAGAATTTATTATTACCGCTAATACTGGATCATCATCGGAAATGTCCTCACTAAGGGATGCTTCCGAATTATCAATATTAAGAAAAAAAGATATTAGAAGTAAGTGTCTCACAGTCATATTATTTCGATGTATGTTTTAATATGTCATTTATAATAAAATATGGAATATATCTGAAATAAAATTCTTTGGGTTTTCTTGGTTGGATTAAATAAGCTGAAATAAACATAAACGTATATTTTTCTTAAACATTTTACCAAAATATCAGTGTTACTTTCAAAGAAATTGACAAAGCTTATATTAGAACTGACATTTTACTTTCAAATTACCCGCCATTATATAATCGAGTTTAATTTGTGTTATGTTCTGTGTGTTATGCGGAAGCCTGCGAACGCCAATGCAGCGCCATATATTCTAAAAGTGAATGGACTTTAGCTGGTATCATTATTCAATATCCTTCATTTATTTTAATTCAAAATCTTCTTTTATGATTTCGATTAACTCTATTGGTTATGTTATTGCAGTAGCACAATTTTCTGAATGTGTTTTCTGATCTTGCAAACGAGTTTGCTCGAATTGAAACCAATTTATATCAAGGGCGTATCGTATAAGAAAGATCGTTGGCTATGAGATACGCTGATACCTCTGGACCACCCTTAAACTATGGTATCTGGTGAAAGACGGTTGGATGAGATTCATCTCATGCATTAAGTACCTCATCACGCAGTTGCTGATATTGCTAACGTATCGCTAAGAAGTAAGGATTTCCTGAATAGAAACACGTAATCCAAAAAAGTATTTCAAAACAAACTTATTTTGAACCCAAATTAATTATAATAAACATCTACGCCCTTTGGTGTAACTTTTTTTTTAATCTTTTAAATTAACCTTATTAAAACACAACAGAACCATCGACCAATCTATCTCAAACATTCCAGAAATGTCCCAAAAATCAAGAAAGCAATTATAATTATCGGAAAGTCGACAAATAAAAGTTAATTCCCCAAATAGTCTAGATAATGCAGAAAAAAAAAAACACAAAACACAGAATGAGCGGCAATTGTCCCGGGGAATATTTACGTGCTCCGTCCAAAATTTTTATCTAATCTTCCATTTGCCCGTCCTATGATCACTAATGAAGAGCTGATAGCGTTACACAAAGGTAGTAAGTTTAAAATAAGAAGATAAGGTGCGATTAGTATTAAGGGCGGACCACCCCTAACATCGGGAGGCATAAGCTACTTAAGATCCGGTTACCATCTACTGCGTTTGAAAGAAACTAAATTATCGGTAACCTAAACGTCTACCTATACTTACATACAGACATCTCTGTTGCTCTAAAAACAAACACCCGTCACATCTACACCTCTTTGTCCCTGATAAAACAACTCTTCTCAACCCTGTCCCTCCGCAAGTAATCCCACTCTCTTTGAGGTTCTGAAATGAGAGGGATTAAAATATATTAAAAATTTTAAAACACGCCTAATTTGTCGTACACAAAGCCCTAGAAGGGATACCACAATGCCCGTTTTAATACATACATAGATACTGCAGTGATCTATTGTCAGTTGATACAAAGTTTGGCACTATTGCCAGATATCTAGGAGTGAGGCTATAAGCACCTTTTGTGTTCGGTATTTGTAAACATTTTACGATAATTGACTAGTCAGGTTTAAGGCTGAGATAAAAAGGGAATTACTTGCTACTTACTAACTTGATTTTCTTTGAGTCACAAATGAATTTAGGCGATCGTAAATTATTCCAAACCGACTTTTGTTTCGGATATTGATTTTCGAATACTAGACTGTCATCTAAAAAGTAATCAATTCTTAAGAAGATTACTATGTTTACGGTAGCAAGTTTTCAGTTATACTATAGATCGTCTCAACCTCCGTATGCAGTATGGGATATTATAGCAACTTCTATCTCTTACTCTCATTAGTTGCTGTCATTAGCGCTATCTTCACTTCCGATTGCTATGTTGCAACTTATTTGCATATGTCGGCGTCGGTAAAGTACCTATCTATCTGTCTATTAGCGTCAACAGCAGTCAATCGTTATCGTCGTAGTTTTAAAATATTTTTAGTTAAATTCCACCTTAATTTGATTGTATATAGTTGTACAAATCGTTTTATTCAGAACGCTTCCATCTTTTTCGAGTGTGCACGGGGTAATATGATATTTTTCTTGATTGTTGGAAATTTTATAACCTATACATTTAGCTACAGTTTTCACTGCATTAATAGAGCCTGTAGAGAGAAAACGGCGTAAGGGAAAAAAATTAGCCTGAAGGAGAAGTGTATGATCGCAAATGTTTTAAATTATTTTAATAAAACTATGCATGTGAGTGCTGCTGTTCAAGAAACAAGTAAAACTTTGGGTTGCTCAGAGCGTACAATATATAATATAAAACAGGAGCAACAAACTGATTCATTTTCAAGTCCAAAAAACCCCAAGCAAAAGGAAGGCATACCACTAAATCACTGATTCCAAACATATGATGAGAACACGCAAGCACCTATTCGACATAAAGTGCATAGTGTTTTATATACAGAATATGCTACCTACATTAAATGCAATTCTTGCTACTGTCAATGTTGATGATGATCTCCCTAACTTCAGTCGAGCAACTTTACATAGATTGTTACACGATATGGGTTTCGCATTTAAAAAAGTAGGACGTAAAAGTATACTGATCGAATTCGGTGGAGGCACAAATACTTACGAGAGATCAAGAAATTTAGAGAAGAAGATACAATTTAGTTCTTGCTATTTGACATTTCTGTAACTTTAATTATTTCAGGTCGAACTATAATATTTACTGATCATGGGTGAATACAGGGCGTGCAGTAAATAAAACATGGACAGACATAACAATTCAAAATAGTCGACAAGCTTTTATCCAAGGATTAGGTACTGGTTTGAAATCCCCGACCGGGCGTGGACCTCGTTTTGCATTAGTTCATGCTAGTCATGACAACGGATTTGTTCCTGGTGCTGAATATACCTTTCTGTGTAAGAAAAACACTGCTGGTGTTCATTATGAGATGGATTCAGACTCATACGAGGATTGGTTTATTAAGAAATTGCTTCCAAATATACCGCAGAAGGCAGTGATGCTCCCTATAAATTAGAAAAGAACTTCAACGGCAACATGGAGAAAAAACAATACCATTGATTGGCTCCGTGAGAAACAAATACCAACTACTGACGATATGCTAAAAAGAGATTTGCTGTTTTGCGTGTCACCAATTAAACCGCAGTATGATAAACGCAAGATTGGCGAACTTGCAAAAGAAAAAGGTCATGGAGTTCTTCGATTACCACCTTACCACTGCGAGTTAAATCCCATTGAAATGGTATGGACACATGTTAAAAACTGTATAAAAATGAATGATGCCGCATTTAAGCCACAAGATATGGAGGAATTAATTCGAAGAGCATATAGCCCTGTAGCAGTTGATAATTGCAAAATTACATCAAACATGTAAAAAAAATATTGAAAAGGAAACGTGGATTGTGGATAATTTGCAAGATGACATTGAAGAATTTATTATTCATGTAACAGATTCGTCATCATTTGAAAATCAAACTGGTCCATCGACTGACTAAATGTTGAAACAAGACATATGTGTGTGTAATTGCTATTCCTTTCTTAAATATTATTGTATTATGTGAGGATTTGTATGATTCCAACTATTTTTGTTACAAAAGTAGAAACTATTATTTGTTCAAGGATTATATATTTTACTTCAAATTTAATAAATAGTATAACACTCCAATTGTTCGAAATGTGAATTACGTTAATTTTGAGTAATAGCAATAAAATTATGGGCTTTTTCACTGATTCTTAAATTAAAAAAAACATGTTGTTTTTTTTATATTTTACTGTTTTCCTCAAAATATGCATTTTAACTGTCAGAAACCCAAATAATGGAACCAGAAGTAATAATGTACTGCTGCTTCGACGATTTGGCAACCGTGTATCGAATTCACATAAGCTGTGAACTGCATTCGGAGGTTGAGACGATCTATAATACACAGTATGAGGAATTCCATATAGGCGCAATAAATTGATTTAATAAAATTCGATATGTATCGAATTTTATTAAATCAATTTTTTTTTCGGGAGCACGTGAGCGCTCTCATTCTCAACCAAGTCCCGCACATTCGTAATGAATTTTTAAAATCAACTTCCCTTAATAAATAATAATTCAACAAAAAATCTTGCTAAAATGGACAATTATCACTAAAATGTGCACATATTTAGTAACTGAAAAAGATGTGAAATGTTAACAAGCATACCAACAGTCGTCAAACAATGTAAACGAGATAATCTGTCATATTCGTATTCCGGATTCATCCTTCACACGAGTTAGCACTACCTGGCTGTCACTTGAATCGCGCCTGATGCAATATCCGTTGTTCTCGGTCCTTCTCTATTACCACCGTCTATCCATTGCGCCCCCGCATTCCAAAAGAAAAGGGAACTAGCTAGAAACAAAAGCATAGTAAACTAGACCAGAATTGTCAATATCCTCATCAAATATGTGTTCTACGGATTGTCGTATTTTACTCTGTTTGCTGGATGTCACTACGGGGTTGTAAAGTAACCAAACAGGGCCCTCGAGTGACAGCAGATGTTAAAAATTCTAACAATGAAAACATAAATATTTGCCGTGTATTAATAAGTCGGAAAAATATATTCTAACCTGACTAAAAGTGCAAACAGAGAGAGGCAAACGTGTGGTGAGAGAAATCTGCGTATGTACTATGTAGAGTAAGTTCTAAATCGGATCTATCATTTGAATGATGATAGATTGGATTTGAATAAGCAAAATATTTTATGAACTTAATAAGCATCTTGTCAATCAAACGGGAACATATAACGATTGCTGCGAGAAATCTATTTGCATAAATATTTCCCATAAGTGTGTATAATTTATCGTTATTAGGTCATGTTGGATCATTATTTCAATTGAAAATTACCTCACCTGTATAATCAATCTTTTACTATTTATAGCAATGCCAATGCCACTACACTTACAATTATTCTAATTACTTCACCAACTAGTCACTGGGCGTCCCTACATTCAATAATCCGCCTTTCTCAACTCGTGCTTGCAACATATATTTTCCCGAAGCACTCGTTTTCCACGAACAGTCACAGTATAATTGTACGCGAATTGCTTCAATTCCTCGGTACACTTTATGCAAGTGTCAAGCTCTAAGAGACCTGCTTGTCGACGACTTGAACATTTTCACGGATCGTGACGTACATCACCCAACACAACGCCCAAGTCAAATAGAAATTACGTTAAATATTTGTCTTTAAGATACCAAGCGGTGTGGTGTGTTGGTTGTGGTGGTAAATGCAATGGTAATTGATGGTGGTGGGACTGACAGATCTACTTCCAATTGTTTAACAGTTGCATGTTAATTAATAGAGATCGTATTTGTTCGAACATGATAAAAATTCTCTTGTTTCTTGTTGTTTTCACCAACTACACAATAATGGAGTCAACGACGAATAGGTGAGTCTATATTTTGATTAAAAATTATTCATATTTATCTATAACCAAATTGCACTTATAAACTAATGATTTAATGCCGACATATAGGCAAACATATTTAACATAAAAATCCCTATATTCTTATGCATTATATAATAATGCATCAGCGACGTTGTTTATCCTATGAGTAAAAGCTTGTTACCAAAGCTGCAGTCGTGTTAAAACTGATGTCGAATTAAAGTTTTATTCGTTCCCATTTACAATTATTTAAAAGTAGGAATTAACCAAAAAAATACACAAAAATGTGTATCCGATAAAAGAAGGATTCATACTAAAGTACATGACAGATAACAAACAAGCGCTATCGATCAAAAACTTAAAAAATATTCATGGCACTCTACTATACGCAAAAGCCTTATTTGGTTACTGATATTTACCATTCTAGCAAGAATTTACTAGATTTTTTCTATCAGTGTATATTCCAAACGAACATTTTTTTAAAATTTTTTAAACAAATAAACTCATTTTTTGTTTTAAATCGATAACACCCCGCATTGATCGAAATTTCATTTTTATTTATAACAAAATTTGCAATACATTATTGCATAAAATCATTAAAAAACAAATTTTTTTTATTTCAGAATCAGTGAACCAGGAATTATACAATTATTATACAATTTATTAAATTTAATGTAAAATATATAATCCTTTAACAAATAATAGTTTCCACTTATGTAACAAAATAGCTGGAATCGTACAAATTTCCAAATAATACAAAAAATGTTTAAGAAAAGAATAGCAATTACACATACATATGTCTTGTTTCAACTTTTAGTCAGTCGATTAACCAGTTTGATCTTCAGATGATGACGAATCTGTTATTTGAATAATAAATTCGTCAATGTCATCTTGCAAATTATCCACTATCCACATTTCCTTTTCAATACTTTTTACATGATTTTAAAATTTTGTAATTTTGCCAATTATCAACCCCTACAGTGCTATATGCTCTTCGAATTAATTCTTCCATATCTTTTATCTTAAATGTGGTATTATTCATTTTTATACAGTTTTTAACTTGTGCCCATACCATTTCAATTGGATTTAACTCCCAGTGCTAAGGTGGTAATCGAAGAACTTCATGACCTCTTTTGCAAGTTCGTCAATACTGCTTTTATGATACTGCGGTTTAATTTGTGACACGCAAAACAGCAAATTTCTTTTCAGCATTTCGTCAGTGGTTGGTATTTGTTTCTCACGGAGCCAATCAATGGTATTGTTTTTTCTCCATGCTGCCGTTGGAATTTT
>JARFOC010000341.1:754614-793711 GCA_031763485.1 Osmoderma eremita | reverse complement strand
ACACTATGCACTTTATGTCGAATAGGTGCTTGCGTGTTCTCATCATATGTTTGGAATCAGTGATTTAGTGGTATGCCCTCCTTTTGCTTGGGGTTTTTTGGACTTGAAAATAAATCAGTTTGTTGCTCCTGTTTTATATTATATATTGTACGCTCTGAGCAACCCAAAGTTTTACTTGTTTCTTGAACGGCAGCACTCACATTCATAGTTTTATTAAAATAACATTTGCAATCATACACTTGTCCTTCAGGCTAAATTTTTCTCCCTTACACAGTTTTCTCCCTGCAGGCTACATTAATGCAGCGAAAACTGTAAAAACTCAAGAAAAATATACATATTACCCTGCGCGCGCTCGAAAAAGAGGGAAGCGTTCTGAAAAGAAAGATTTGTACAACGATATATAAACAAATTAACCTGGAAGTTAACTAAAAATATTTTAAAACTACGACGATAACGATTGACAGCAGTCGACGCTAATAGACAGATAGATAGGTATTTTGCCGACGCCGACATATGTTAATAAGTTGCAATCGGAAGTGAAGATAGCGCTAATGACAGTAACTAAGGATAGTAAGAGATAAAAGTTGCTTTTATATCCCAGACTGCATACGGAGGGCGAGACGATCTATAGAGATGCACTTGCTCATACATCATGCACCGGATGTCAACAGACGTTTGACACATTCACGGATAATTTCCAAAGCAAATATTTAATCGAAAATATTGAAACTTGCGACGAGATAATGGTACTTATGTACCTATAATGTAAACGTTGGATTTACCATTCTTTTATTTTTATCTGGCTTCGAATTGCAGGCGAAACATACATATAAACTCTTTCAAAGCAATTTTTTTGTTTATTTGTACAGAACAGCTACTCCCAAACTCGCCAAAAAGCGTTTGTTGATATCAGCATTGTTTTCGAGGAAATTCTTCATCACCGACAAAAGTATCGACCATTGCCGCTGGTTGAGGGGATTCAAGTACCAGAAAGAACAATGCCAGAAGCGGAAAGGCCTTGCAGAAGTATTAAACAACGCCAGAAAATTAGCCATCTCAGAATGCGAGGAACAGTTTAGGTAAGAACCGGAGAGCTCTAATCCCATACCAAACTGAAAGAAAATACAGTTAACATTGCAGATATTATCGATGGAACTGTTCGTACAGCAAAGAGATATTCAAGAAAGCCTATAGGGAAACGGCGTTCATGCAATCGCTAGCCACGGCGGCCGTAATGTTTTTCACGGCTAAAACATGTTCCGATGGTAACCTCCAAAAGTGTCACTGCGCGCAAGAAGCACCTTCAGAAAGACCCGACGTGAAATGGGGAAGTTGCGGCGATAACACGCACAAGGCGAAACATATAGCGAGGAAATTTATGAGAGTTAAGCATCCGAACGGAAAATTTAACGATGTTCTCGAGCACAGCATCGAAGTCGGTATCAAGGCCGTTATTGAGAACGAAAAGATTCACTGCCATTGTCCCGGAGGATGTAAGTATGATTTATAAAATTATCCAAAACAATTTGTTATTTTGTAACTTAAAAAGTTACAGTTTATTCTATAGTGATTAGAAAATATTGTTGGTATTGTTTCATATAGGATTACCAAACAGCGAAAGACGGGTTCTTAAATTCATCGATGGATCCATCGATGAATTTATGAACTCGCCTGCGCATTCGATAGACATCAAACTATATTACAAAACAACTTCCTACTCAAAATCAATTTTTGACAGCTGTCAATAACAACTCTTAAATCTCTCCATTTACATTTATTTGTCATTTTGTTTCTTTAGTTATGAACGCTAACGTATTGAAGAGTCTCCACTCATATGGTACGACTTAACATGCATTTAGTTTTTAATTCTATGTATTTAATATCGTTTATTATTATTTGCATTTTTTCAGCTACATGCGCAATCAAACTGTGTTGGAAGCGGATACAACCCTTCGTAAATATCGCTGAAAAACTACAGCACAGATACCACAGCGCCCTCCAGGTGAATTCGAAAAATCTACTCCACAACACATCTTGGAGGAAACAACACGGCGGCAGTTTACTTTACGTTAGCAACGGTACAGATTTCTGTAACACGACGATTGGACGCCGCTGCATCAACAAGGACAACTGTGCTACCTTGTGCTGTAGCAGAGGCTACAGCGAACAGAAAGTGGTCGTGCCCAGAAGATGTCACCCTAAGTATCACCATTGCTGTCACGTAACTTATGACGATATCTGCCGGAACGAAGAGTATGTGTATTATTGTAAATGAATTTCGTTTGGCAATAGATAAACTGTTTTAACTAAATCTTAGTAGATCTCAAATATACACTAATATAACCTCGGCAATTATATCTGATAACCTAACAAACGTGAAGAGATTACGTAGAACGGTTAATGTTTATTTTGTCACTACCTAAACCGTAATGTAATATGCTCACAGTACTTTTACTCTTCCCAAGTATATAAAATTTCTAAGTAAAACGTTCTTAAGTTTAAACGGACCCTCAATACGCTGCTAGAGAAACAAATGTTTAATTTACTTTTGTGACTCCTTTTATTTTGATGACTTTATTTTTATTTGCTGTTTTTGCTGTTGTATTATCCAAACATAAAAATGATGTTTTACAAAAAAAAAAGTAAATGAAAGATATAAAAAAATTGTAATGTCTGTCCTAAAATCACGATCTTTAAATAACTTTCTTGTGACTGTTAATATAATGGAATCTAACCAAGATATATTTAATATTTCCTTTTAATCCCTTCCTTTTCATTAACTTTACACGAAATACATTAATTCTGAAAGTAAAATCAATATTCTCCTGTTAGTAATGACACTTTATGAAACGATTAATATCAAAGAATAAAGGAAAATTATTAAGTCAAAACAGAACTTTGCTTTTCCCTTGATTAATAAATTACTTAAGAATGTGAATGCTAATTATTATTACAAGAACTTTGCTTGGTTATTTGACCTAAAAAATGATATCCATCAAACCTTCCATCAAGGCCTCTTGTTTGCATTTGATTTGGATAATAGCACTTTCATCGATATAATTACATACAGCTATCCACTGCAGTGGTGAACATTTGCTTAAATTTAAGGCAACTGATTAACTTGAGTATTTTGATATATCTTTGTTTATACCAGATTATTTCTTATGCAAACTCTTTTCATTACACATAAAGCATTGGCCATGGCTTTTGCTGGAGCCAAAAATTGAACAACGAACACAACAAAAACATATGAAACATTTATAAAAATCGAAGAAAACATTGAAAATAGAACTGTAATAAAAGATCCAATTTTTCGTGGAACACCCATATACCCGTACCCCAAAGGCAAAGTACATTGCCATTTGGGAAATTGCCCATTACTATACGATATTTTGCAAAACTAACAACTTAAAAGGATGAATTATGAAATATTTATAACACGTAAATACCACACGTATGCAAAATATATTGTAGCGTATATCTGTATTTGGCTCAGAATTATTTGTACTACTACCAGGTATATTTTTTATACGCGCATATGGATTTAGTAAAACATCCAAGAGTACTTAGCCATTCAGGCCATTAGAAACCATGTTATCTAAAGAATGGCGGATATCATATTTGGAGTAATTCATAATTCATGTGTCATATAACAAATATTTTAGTTTATCTTTACAACGGAATAACCGCAATTGTAAGTAAAAATTACATTTATGAGAGAAATGTACCATATGAGGGAATATTAATACTTCGTAGCTGAAAAAATATACCAGAATAAGTTAATAAACCGATTAAAATGTGAAATAAACCAAAAAATCCGGTATTTTCAACTTTATAGAGGTAAATTTCTAGGACAGAAGTGTATTTTAACTTATTTTTAGGGTAGCAGTTCGTTTACTTCAAATTTCGGGTAATATTCCAGGTATAAATACAGATTTCGGAGGTAAAATTCCCGAAATTTCTTACAGTGTATAGGGGTATAGTGTGTAGAATAACCTTGTGGCAGCTAAGAAGTGTTTCACTTCCTTATAAAATACTTAAATATGATGTAATTCAGAATGTAATTTCACCTTAGTTTTCCAAAATATTTAAATAAACACTTGATCGTATATTTGTGAAAATATAATGATTTTATAGTTTTTACAATAAGTAAATAAAAATAAATGTAACTACTAGATAGATTTTCCGTAGAAACATTAACTGAAAGCAGATTCTATTGTTTTGTACGAGGCTAATAGATATGAATATTATTTTTATGGAAGGAAGAAAAACTTGATAATGCTTAGTTGCTTTTGTTCGAGTGAAAAATACGTGTGATGTAAAATACAGTAACTCCATAAAGGAAATATTGACGAAAATAAAACTACTTACTAAAGAGAAACAACTATGGTTTAATGAGAAATAAATGAAATTTCGAGAACTATACTTTCGATCCTCTTCCGATAACATATTATATGAAACTTCGATATAGTGCCCCTGAGTGGTACCACCGAAATAACAAGGCCTTATCGGTTTCTTCGATTATAATGTTGGGCTTAAATGGGATTTGATCAGGTGATTCAATAGTTTCGTAAAACCGCTCGATTTGTATGTTACCAAACGTTCGCGATTTTAGAGTTAACAATGATTAAACTTGTACTTACATTTTCGCCGGTTCTTGAATCGATTGCTGTCGAAAAATGCATGATAATTTCTTCCATAAATATAACCCGCACATCCTAGTGTATTTACATGGAGTAAAATCTTGTCGGGTAATAGCAAATATCCATTATGCAAGTAATTCAGTGTCACTTGGAAACTGCACTTTCCGACCAGTTCTGCAATTACTGCGATAACCATGGACAGAACTTTGATCTACATAAGCGTCTCTGGCCCGTCCACGAATATTGCCGCAGTAGATAGAGCGGACAACACCGGTCACTAACAATCAATATAAAAAGAGGCATATTGCCGAAATGGTAAATGGTCATTAAAGGCCTAGTTTTTATTGGAACACCTGTACACTTGTACTTAAAAAGGCAGAAGAATAAATGTGTTGAAGTTACACTGTGTAAATTGCCAATTACCATAGGATATCTTGGAAACTAACAACTTAAAAGAATGAATTAAAACCCTTTGAATTTATTCAATTTAAACGATTATCTTCAAGATCAATTAAGTAACTTGGATTAAGTTCGTTCATGTTAAACTTACTTCCCTTATGAAAATGCTCTGATGACCATGTATATTCAGTTATATTATCACAGTAGCATAGAAAATAATCGATTATGTTTTCGAATCACGAGACGTATTTTGCGAAACACCACAAGAGCGTTAGTTTTAGTGGTGTTTTAAGAATATACGTTGAGTGATGAGGCCAGTATTAAGATTATTTTCGTTTGCTCGAGTGGTAATATTTGATTCTGTCCTTGAGCTTGAGCCAGCTATATTGGTAGTGAGCGGCAGGGTTCTTTTTCTCATTATTTCAACGATGTTAGAATGAGGTTCGTTGCTTAGCTTTTGGGTATGGCTTGAGAGACTCACTTGAAGAATGACCTTGAATAACTTCTTGTAGGTTGGCTCCAGATGTTGGTAAATTGCTTGGAGCGGAAGAATGATTAGAATGATTTGCTATCTTTACTTTCTTGATATCTTCCCAAAACTATGCGCGCCTAGACGTGTCCACTTACTGAATTGGTTAATACCCATTGGACAATTTTTTGTACAAAATTCATGTCTTCTTCCAATCCGGATTTGGAGTTAAGAACAATAGATTCGTTTTGATATTTGGAGTTCTCTTGTTTAACAGCTTCTGTAGTAGACATTCTTTGTTCGATGTTAACCATATAGATGCAGCGGTATGTTTTTCTCCGCTCTGTGTAGTTTTGGAGAAGATAGTGTTGTACTCAATACGGCCTGTAAATTCACCATAAATGTTGACTTTGTTCTTGAAAAATTCTACTAGGCAGAAGGTTGCTTCGTTGCCACGCCACGCGAGCTCGACGGCAGAAATCTGGTATAACGTTTTCTTTTTTCTAACCAGTTCGGTGAGTCATAGTTTTCCACAATGTTGCTGATCTCTTCAGCTGTCAGTGCTGCAGAACTGCATTTTCTTTTCTGTGGAAGCGTTTGTAGCTCTCTTCTTTTGGCCGCACGTGCCTTTCTGGCATCCTCAAAAACTATGATTTGAATGGGTCTATTTTCCGATTATAATCTTCAAAGCACTTCTTCTGGAGAAGTCTTGCGGAAATATTCCAAATCGTCTTTAGAACTCCCTCCTTATAGTCTGTGTCATCAGCTCGCTTCATGTCAAAGCCCAGTCCTTGAGAATACCTGCCAAGTGTTCGTTCAAAGTCTGCCCAAGAAGCTCATATTTTAGCTCTTTTACAAAATGTTAAAAACTGCTTCGAAATGCATTTGTGCGTTTTTACCGTGTTGGCAGGCGTTAAAAATTCAATTGCTTCGATTATTTTTAAACCTGAAGCTTTTCGAACGCGATACATTGCGATTTTAATTGGCGTTTGTTAATAAATTCAAAACTTTGTTGTTATGACATTCATGGCTCTGGATTTAAATTATTATTTATTATTTTTGCTAGGTTGGACCCACCGAAAAACCAAAATGATTAAACCATAATCATTGTTATATGACCCGTTAGATTCTATATACAACAATGTTATATAAAGATGCAATATTAAATACTAATTTTCAAAAACAACCAAAGGTTTCGAAAAGCACACACATAACAATTCACGTAAAATAAACGTTGGAGATTCTAAAGTAAACTAGCGCTGTGGAAAATAACTAAATCTGAAATACTCATATTAGGTTTCCAAACTTCGTCCATAACTACATGTATGTATGTATAGCCGACAAGCTTCATTGTCGATATAAATAACTTCGGTCAGGATTGGAGATTGTGTTAAGTATTGGATATCAAATATCAATATTTATACAGGCCCGCGTCATGTGAGCACCGTCGCTAAAGAGACGATCCTCGGTAGGGGATGTGTTGCTATTTGTTTGAGGGTAATTACTGATTGATTTTCGCCAGACGTCCAAAAAACACTTTTATTCAAAACATATTTGTATTAGTACGGTGATTGTGAAAGCTAAAAGTGGGCCAAAATATAGCTCTATGCCGATATGTATAGAAGGCATAGATTGACAAATATTTCAATTGGATTCGTTCTAAAAACATTTCTTTGACTACTATACGCCAAAAAATGTGTTGTTAATGTTAAGAAAATATCCTTACTTCTACAACTACTCCGGTTGATTGGAGACTTGACCTGTGTCGGATAGATGGCGTTAATATTAACTCATAGCAACGATTTGGATGGTTTGCAATGAAGTCTGCGACGCATTTAGCATCTGAGACGCTGACGGTGCCTGGTAGCCAGGAAGTCGAGTCCGTTTTTAATGATTGTACCGTTTATATTACCTTTGCTTGAGATTTTTAGTAGACCCCTGTTTTATTGTCCAAACAACTTTATCTAACAAGGGTAAGTGAAATACGGTACCGAAAATAAATTTCATGAAAAAATCATGACATTTTTTGTTATCCCATTTTCAACTAAAGAAAATCTACGAAGCACTGCATACAGGCATAGCGAAGTAAGCTCCCAACAGTCTGTCCAACTGTCCATATGGGAAGAAAGATGATGTTTTTGTGTATACTTACTTGTTGTATTGATGTCATCCGCCTGGTTCGTTAATCGTGCCTTCTACTTCGGCAACTAGGTCCTATTGTAGAGCCGTTGCCATCCTAGACTTCAGCAAACAAGTCCAGGCTCTTGAGGTAGCTCGGTATCCTGTTCAATAAGGAATTTTTCAGGTGTTGTGCTATACATTTCTATACGCACTGCGTGGTCAACTCTAAATGAAGTAAATCACACAATAACGATACGGCAGACGATTACAACACCTTACGCGACAAGTGGAACTGATTGATATACATTTCAAACTATTGCTTCTTTATGAAAAAATCAACAAAACTTTTAGTACACCCTTTTTCTTTAAATCATAAAAAGTGGTTGCCTAACACATTATATACTGTACATACGCAGAAATTTATTTATTTACAGAAAAAAATTGCAAAAATATTATGATGTTAAAACAAAGAGAAGCCCAAGTGTTTGAAGGTGAATTTAATGCTGATGAATTATTGGAATGTCTTCGCAAGCAAAACATCCACTGTCAACTACTGTCTGTCTACTGCCAAAATTGAAGTTAAGGTAATCAAGAAAATGAAGAACTTATTCATGGCGATAATTGAGTGTGACCCAGTAACTTTTCAATCAATCACTAATTAAAGCAAACTAAATATAGGATGGTCAGTTTGTAGGGTTCTCGAATATGTCCATGTGTTACGATGCTTGAGGTGTGGTGGTTTTAATCATATTGTTGTAAGCTGTAAAACTGGAAATATATGTAAGTTATGTGCGTCTGCTGAAGACCCCACGGAGAACCATGTTTCTTCTATTGCTAAATGTGCTAATTGTATAAATGTAAGAGGTACTGTTAATTTAGATCTCGATATTAATCATTCTATATATGACATCAATTGTCGTACTTATCAAAGGAGAATCATGTTCAAATGAATGTACATTAAAAAAATTAATTATGTTTCTGCTGGTGTAAAGCAATCACGGTGCTACACTGGCCTCCGTTCATGTTTAATGTCGATTTTGCTTTTTTCACAAAATATGCAATGTATGCGTAGTAAGTTAGATTCGTTTGAGTGGTTACTTCAAAATAAGAATGCACATATAGCCTGTTTCCGAGCATTGGCTGAGGGAGACTGAGATATCAAGCTTAAAAATAGACGGTTTGCTTTATTAAGTCATTATTGTCGCAGCAGATTAAAGGGTGGTGGGGTTGCTATATACGGTAGATATCAGATTTCTTCTAAATCTAAAAATTTATGATTTTCTGTCGAGGAATTTGAAATATGTAGAATTCAATATACCTCTAATGTTTACAATTTAGTAGTTTTAAATGTGTATAGATCACCAGATGCTGATAAAAATGTATTCTTTGATAAACTTTCATTTGTACTTTCCACTGTGTGCAAAGAACTAAGGACTGATAGGTTGTTGCACGCAGCATGTCTGTACCACAGTATTTTTGTGACTGGCAAACCACCATACCTCTACAATAAGGTTACGTTTAGAGAGGATGTACATAACTTAAACATACTGTAAACATAATAAAATACCCACTTGCAAGTTTAGTTAACTGGTCCCTTAATGATGGACTGTTTCCTGATATATTTAAGACAGCCAAAGTGGTTCCGGATTTTTAAAAGAGCGATCCCAACAATATTAACAATTACAGATCCATTTCTATATTGTCATGTGTGCCCAAAGTTCTTGAAAAAATTGTGTTTGATAAAATACTTGCATTCTTGGAAAAAAATAAGATGTTAACTCCAGCCCAACATGGATTTATGAAAGCAAAGCTAACTCATTCGGCACTGATGGCCGCCCTAATACTAGATATTTACAGCCATCTAAATAAAGGGGGAAAATGTTCTGGTCTATTTGTGGACCTCTCTAAGGCTCTTGACCTTGTCAACCACGAACTATTGTTAAATAAGCTACATTGCTATGGATTGAAAGGCCTCATACATCGTTGGCTGACGTCGTATTTGGCTAACAGAAAGCAACTAGTGGTGACAATGAACGGAATTCACAAGAGCTACCGATATTTTCTGGGGTCCCACAGGGCCCGATATTGGGACCTTTATTATTCCATCTTTTTACGATTTACCTAGTGTAAATAACGCGGGTAGCTTCATTATGTACGCCAACGACAACTGTTTTGTGCAAGCTAGCTCAAATGCTGCTGCACTTAAAATAAACATGCAAAACAACATTGATCAATTTGTAAGCTGGTTTTCCAGTAATTCTTTAAAATTGAATGTACATAAAACGGCGTTGACTAACTTTACGTCATATTCGTCGAATAGTAGTCAGTTGTTAAGAATTAATGGTAAATCTATTGAACAGGTTCAATCTATAAATTTCCTCGGGTTGCACATTGAAACGTATCTTGGCTGGAAATTACATATTAATGAGCATGTTTTGTTTTGTACAGATTCTCCGAAGTTACTAGCGGCGAAATAACTAAAAAATATTATTATGCTTGTTTTGAGCACGACTCAGGTATGGTGTTGTATTTTGGGGAGCTGTGTCTATTAGTTTAAGGACATTTCGTCTTTAAAAGAAAGCCGTGCGAACCATAATGGGTGTCCCCATGTTGCTGTTTAAAGAACTGGATATATTGCCACTTCCATTCCTAGTTATACTAGACTTACTTACATTTGTGATCAAATTGTAACTTGACCATTCCACGCAACAAAGATTATCAATAGTACTTTACTCGAGGTACGGGTTCGCTGTTCCGGCTCATAGATTGAGCCATTTTTAAAACAATCCCATATACACTGGCATCAAATTATATAATAAGCTAGCGCCTTCCATTAAAGACTTATGCCTAAAATCTTTTAAGCTTGAATTAAGAAAACTTCTCATACAAAATTATTATTATATATGCTTGACTTCATTGTTTAATATGACTAAAATTACAGACAGAAATAGTACATCTACCCCACGTTCATTGCCCTCGGGAATGCCCTCGGGACATTTGCCAAATCGAGACTCGTCGTGCCATGGTTTTGCCCTAGTTTTATGTTTATTCACCACCTTTTTACTGCAGCTCCGAGCTATAACCGACTGTCTGGATTTAATCCACCGTCAGGCTGATTTGTTAGAATGTTATATAAAAGAAATTATTAAAATGTTATATGAACATAAGTCCACCTTTTTTTTGTTTTAAGGTTATAGCATCTTAAAGATTTAAATAATATGTTTCTATCATGAAACAAAACACAACCTAACGAAAGAACAGATTTAAAAAAATTAATATTTGTTCGAAATGCCTACCTTCGGCTTTGGAAGATCATTGATATATATTAACAACAATGTTGGACCTAAGATTGACCCTTGCAGTATACCTATATTCAACTTCGTCGGTTTTTTTATTTTGTGTTGACACAAGTAAGCCTTTGTAGACGGCCAGATAAATAACTCCTTGCGATCTCCTTGCACGTCCTCTTACTCCATATCTGTCTAGCTTATATAGTAATATAAAGTGGTTAACACAATCAAATGCTTTGGATGAGTCAGTTGATAAATTTATACATTCAGAGTACATAGACTACTTTAACAATGGTATTAAGAGCAGTGTTAGTACTTCTATTCGATAGAAAACCATGTTGACTTGTAAAAATATTATTAATTAAGAAATAGTCAATTATTTTTTTGTTTATCACATGTTTATTTTGGAAAAGAACATCAAGTAAGCTAATAGGCCCATAGTTATTCAAGTTGTTGCTGTTACCCTTTTTCTTAAAAATAGGTTTTACCAATGCAACTTTCAATTCACTTGGGAGATACCCTTTTCTAAATAGGAATTAATAAGATACGTTAAAACGGACAAAAAGTAATAAATCGCAATTACTCTGTACAATGGCTGTAGTAATGCCATCATCACCGGGAAAAGCTGCTCGTTTCAATTTTTTTATTATAGTAGCTATATCAGCGTCAATGACTGGAGATTGGAAGCAGGATTTATGAAAATTTGAAATACATTTATCTAATTCATCGAAATCTATGTCACTAGAAAGATTACATTGGTTAACACGATTTTTGTCCCAAGCACAAAAATGCCTGACTCCCATATACTTTTGCATGCTGAAATCAATTATGTTTTCAGAATCTCTCCATCACCCCTAGTTTTTATGTTCTAGGATATTCGCTTATCCACCTAAAATACGCATGCATAGATATGTAATATAAGAGAACATGTCTTGACGTTATTTGAGTTGTCGGCTAGAGTTCGGAACTGATCAAGCAGCATGCAATACTTAATGTTTGAACATGTCTTGACATGTTAAGATCTGCATCTCTTGTTATTTCAGTTATCGGCTAGAGCTCGGTGAATGAACATATACGCTGACGTTGTTAACGTTTTAAGGAGTGTTGCGTTGAAGCTATTGTAGTGAAACCGCGAATATTTGATCACCTATAAAAATGCCAAGGAAATGTGTAAACCATCCGAACCCTTTTTGCTACATTTGCGGCGAATTGACATTTAAATATCAAAAACGGTCTTTCACACCTTTCCTTAAAGAGTGCTATGAGCAGTATTTCATGTGTAAAGTAGGTGAAGAAGACAAAAGCCGGGCTCACCATATTTGCTGTGTTACGTGTGTCCGACTTCTTACAGAAGCGCGTGGGCAAAAGGTAAACGACATATGCCTTTTGCTATTCCTATAATTTGGAGGGAACCATCAGATCATATTATCGATTGCTATTTTTGTCTAACAAATATAAGTGGTATGACTTCTAACTCCCAACATACTGTAAAACATGCTAATATTCCATCTGCACAGTCCGGAATTACCTGTGCCCACACCTCCACAAAACATGCCACTAAGCCACGATGAAAGTGCTGATGATACCAAGGCAAATGGAGCCCTGCTATGTGGGCAGACTATTGCTGGACGCTGAAGAGAGATGCTTCTGATGTAAAGTACAGCCGAAAGTCATATATCAGCACATTTTCCAAGTAAATATATCACTTTGAACGTCATTTTTTCATGATTTATACACATATTATAATATATACTTTCACAAAATTTCATTGCTTTGTCACTCTGAAACCCTGCCTGATAGAAAAAATGTGAAAACAGATATGAAATAAGTGTAATAAGTACTACCCAGTTCACCCACTTTATCTCCTGGGACAAAATAAATCTGAAATTTTGTTGACCAGTGTTATTATTCTTGATTAGATTACAAGCCATATTAGAAAAGTGGTAATTGAATGTCCCACACATATCACCTGTGGAAATGAACTAATCAGGAAATATCTCCTTTTTCGAAAATCGCAATCTAATACAAGTCAAGTTAATATAATTCTTTTAAAAAAGACCGGATCAATGTTCATATAACATTTCTTAGAATCGTATCATCTTTCATCTACCAAAATATGTCATAGAGCTAACAAATCTTTCCGTATAATATCTGAATTTTTTCGATCTACTGGGCAGGATCGGCAAATTGTTAGTTCGCCGTGGGGCGCTGTTTTCGCCCGAAATATCGCACTCGCGAACCTACCACAGGCGATTTTAAACAGTCAGCGCTACCGTTGATCAATATATAGCGCCGGCGCGCTCTCCGACGCACGGAGAGCGGTGATTCCAAAACAGTGCTGAAGTAATTGTGTCACGGCACTCGACGTACGGGAAATCCATCCAGTCGTCACTTTTCCGCGTTTCGCAACTTCCCACTGTCTCGTCTGTCTCCTTGCGACTCTTTAAAATTTCCAAATCAAGCTTTATCTCTTTACGAAACAAATATTCTCTTTTTTTTCCGAATCTCCACAAACACTAGGGAATAAAATCGATAAATAACAAACGGAAATAATGAAGATTAAAAATATAAGACGATTTTATAATAGTTGCTGTAAAAAAATCAAAATTATCAAAAGTAAACTGACCCAATATGATTACAGAAGACTTTAAAGTAAATTCATTACGATTCTATGGACTGTATGTGAATAATATCTACTCTAGATTAGCGAGTGATATTTAAATTCCCATTGTTACTAGTTGTAAAAGGTAGGGTATGTTCTGGTGCACGCTATTTTGAAGTAAAAACAATGATTTCCGTTGTGAATTGATCGATCTGGTGTGACTATAGTGTATTGTTTTCCGCTGGAATAAATAATAAATTTTACGACTTAATTTATCGGTATAAACCATGTGTTGAAAGTACATACATCAACTATTGGAAAGCATTGTTTAGGTAAGTTTTTTTTCTGGACGCTAAGTAGTTCTTAAATAAATTAAACTTGAATACAACTAATTGCATGCACATACATATATAATTTTCGAACACCGCGAACGTTCGATAGATGCAATTGACTTAACTGCTTGCATTTGACATGACTTAATAATAGTGTTAGGTCAAGGTGGTGTACATACTATTTTAAGCACTCCCGTCACGAAGAGTAAAATCATTCTAAACCCTTCACTATGTTTAACTACACATAAAATAATCAATTACTATTATTAAATTACCATGTATAGGTAGATATACGAAATCTGATAACAAATATGGACTTACATATATAGACTTACATATATATAAACCTAATATTTTCAGTATTCTTAGTCATTCTTTGTCAAGGGCAATAAAAATGATATATGAAGTTAGCGGCAACATCGCAAAACATCCACATTCCCTGAAACACATATAAAATGGGTTATAAAGTCATTCATGACCAAGGCACATTCCTTGATTCGTAATGACTTACTATCGGCACATGTGAATATCAGCTTTGCTTATATATGCAGTGAGCACGTAAAGGTTGGAACAAATTCATTTAAAATTCAAGTGCTTTTTCTCGAAGAAGCGCTCGGACCCGTGGATTTTTGATTTTAGTTGCCGTTTTTCTGACGATTATTTCATGTATACAGGTGGCCCAAAAACATGTTATAACAGTTCACTTATTTTCTTTATTGTAAACACCTTTTTCTTATTTCATTTTTAAATTCTATATCAAATTCTCAACATATTTTATGTATCATATCCCATACTGGAATTCAACTGTTTCCGAAAAAAAATGTAGAAGCCTAAAAAATTCAACCAAACTTATTACGATAAGTTTTCTCTTTTATTTTTAATGGATACTGATGATGATTGGTTATGAGGACCAGATGCACACCCAAAAGGAAGTATCCGAAATGTTAAATGCCAAGCATCTTCACAGAGAAATAAATTAATTTATATAATGAAAAATAATGGGTTATTCCCAAACTTAAAACTAAGTATTCTGCACTAGAAAAAGTATTATCGATACTATTGATGGTATAATGATGGAGCACACCACCTCAAGCCGCCAACATAAATTAAAGCTTCTTTTTAAACAAGCTTACTGGCAATAGTTTGAGCAAGTGAGGCAACGACTTGTATTTACAATAAATTTTAAAAGAGACCGAATATTCAAAAAAAATGCTTTATGTGGAGGTGGTGATTACGAAAATATGCAGTGATCCGTTGCCCATTTGTACGAAAACTGTGAAAGTACAAGAGGGTCGTAAAACCTGGTTTTTATATTTCCGGTTAAAGTGGGGGTATAAAGAATTTAAGAACTTTAAGAGTTTTAATATATTATTTATTTAAATCTAAACGTATTATCTAACACAAGTCCTAAATCCCGCAAGCTATTAACAATAGGGAAAGTTATTCCATTCACCGTAATAGTTATAAATTTTGTAATTCTGTGCTCATATTGGATGGATTAATACTGAGATTAAGTTGTTTGGATATTTTCACTATAGCATATAGATCATAATTCATATTGGGGACTGAAGAGTGGAACTCTTGTGGCAGGATTAATGAAATTGTATATCATCAGCGCATTGATGAATGGTCGACTTGAATGATATCTGTAGACATACTATAACAAAAATCGTAATCTTGTTTTTTATAGGCGGTAAATTATCAAAGAGTTGAAAACAGGCTTTACTGAATAATCTATCCTAGGGCAGTCCCTTTATTTTATCGTATAATTCCCTCATTCTTAATAGTCCCATTATAATACGCTTACATAGGAACGAGTACCTACGTTGAAGGTCTCCAAATTGCGCCTGTGATATTAAGTCATTTAAATTTTGTTAGAAGTTGAGGTATTAAAGCGACAAGATAAGGCATGCGAAACGGTAATGATAATTATGCTTACATATAATTAAAGTAGGCAGTTGACGTTAGTTGCCACCAAGTTTATACATCGGAGTTTACATAAAGGCAGTAAAGCTGTTCGTGGTATGCCTTGGTCTCCACTTATACCTTAACACTTATGTTGCCTTGAGAAGGGTCTTATGGGCAACGTTATTCCATGTTTATCATATTTATTTTGTACACCCTACACCCAATGAGTATAAGCGAATGATTATATATATATATATATATTTTACATATTGCGTCCTTTTCTATGTATATTTTTTATATCAGATCGGTTTTCAGTTGTTTTGCTTATAAATTGTGGTTAAGAAAAAGGGTGCACACGTATATACACTAATGCGGAGATTATAGAGGTAAAGATAGGAAACCTAGCAACCATGTTGAATCTAGTGAGGTCTATGGTCTGAAATGTTGGGTAAAAAAGACATTAATTAAATCTCAGTCACCTCAGTTACATTAATTGACAGCCATACAGCAAAAAAAAAGGATTTTGCTAAATTATATAGTACACTCTTCGATTTTGCTGTTTAAACATGAGTAGAGGCGAAAATTGCATTAGTAAGACTTGTTAGAACAACAATTTTAATAATCTGAATATCTTCGTTCTCCAATTTACCAAGAGAATCGTTGTAAGTCAAGTTTCATGAATCAGAATTGAATTTGAATTAATAAAATCGTAAAGGAGTATAACTTCAAACCATTTTATTTATTTCAGACATATTCATATATGATAAGATAGTATAAATAATAAAATGTAAATGTAAAATTCCCAGACATATATACAGTGAGCACGTAAGGGTTGGAATAAATTCATTTAAAATTCAGATGTTTTTTTCTTGAAGAAACGCTCGAACCCGTCGATTTTTGATTTTTGTTACCATTTAACTGATGATTATTTCATGTATACAAACTGACCCAAAAACATGTTATGACAGCTCACTTATTTTTTTTATGGAAACACCTTTCCATCACCTTTCTTTATTTCATTTTTAAATTCTACGTCAAATTATGAACATATATTATGTGTCATGTCATATACCTGAATCCAACTGTTTCCGAAAATAATTAGAGAAGCCTAAAAATTGCAACTAAACTTAAACACTCAAATTATATAAATAAAACCTTGAATTGAGTCAATCTGTTGACAGTGACAGTTGACTAATATCTTAAATGTCTTAGCAAAACCTATTACGATAAGTTTTTTCTTTTTTTAAGTGGTACGTCTCAATGAAAGAGTGCGAATAGAGATACTGATGATTCGTTAGGGGGGGGGGGGGGTGGCAGGATGCGCACCCAAAAGGAAGTATCCGAAATGTTTAATGCGAAGCATCCTCACAGAGAGCCAATATGTCATACTGTCAGCAAGATAGAAAAAATAATCATGATTTAGGTCACGTCAGGGATAATTATACGAAAGGTCGGTTTACGGTATCAGAAGATAAACTTCTAAATATACTACTGACTGATCAAGAAGACCACCATAAGCCTAGCCGCAGTATTGCTTTGGAAAATCAGATCTGCCAGACATCCGTCCTAAACTATTTAAAGGAAAATAAATGGCATCCTTACAAAGTCCAGTTGGTTCATGAAGTAACTGAAGATGACCATGACACACGATTTGAATTTTGCGAGATACTCATGAATTTCTGCAATAACGATCTACAGTTCCCAAAATGAATTGTATTTACGGACGAGGCAACGTTTTGTCTCAATGGAGGTGTAAATAAGCAAAACTGTCGATATTGGGATACTGAAAATCCCGGCTGGATAATGGAATGCCATGCTGAGTAACCTCAAGAAGTTAATGTTGGGGGCGGCATGGTTGAAAACAAGATTTTGGAGTCCTTTTTCTTTGATGGTAACTTAGGCGGCGACAGATATTTAGAATTTCTTGGAGATGACCTAGTATCATGTCTTGCCACTTTATACCCCAATCTAAATGATCCTGACACGCCAAACGATTTCTTATGGTATCAACAAGATGGAGCTCCGGCCCATCACACTCGCCCTCTGCGATTTTCCCTGAACCATGGATTGATCGACGAGGTCCAATTGAGTGGTCGGTCAGATCTCTAGATTTGACCCCTTTAGATTATTTTCCGTGGGGTTATCTTAAGTGTAAGGTCTACGTTAATCGATCAAACAACATCGAAGACTTAAAGAATAGGATAAGAAAGGAAATGAGATTGATAGAACCTAACTAACGTTTTGCAGGAATTTCAATATTGTTCCGGATACTACCAGGAAGTTGGGGAGGCATTTTACTACTTTTTCTAAATAAATAATAATATATTGATGTTTCAAGTTATAAATTCAGGTATAGGACATGATACATAAAGTATGTTCAGAATTTGACCTAGAATTTAAAAATGAAATAAAAAAGGGTGTTTCCATTTTAAAAAATAAGTGAGGTGTCGGAACATGTTTCTCGGACAGCCTCTATACATGAAATAATCGTCAGAAAAACGGCAACTAATATGAAAAATCGACGGGTTTCTTCGAGAGAAAAAAAACACCTGAATCTTAAATGAATTTATTTCAACCTTTACGTGCTCACTGTATAATCTAACAAGCAATAATATAATTAATTAATTAGACGATGTTTAATATTACAAAGATCATCTAAATGTGTTGCTTACGAAACTATTTTACTCTAATGTGATCAAATATTATCATTAGCTTACCAGGATTTAAAGGCCAACGTTTTAATTTTACACAACGATGATATAAGAATTAACAACTCAGACAACTAGATAAACAAATAGAATAATCATAAATTGCCATAATAGAACGTTATTTATATGAACACATGTTCTCTTGTTATTTTTTTGCTTAATTACTTGGGTACTTCTAAACACATTTTAATTAATACATTAGCTGCTGTGTTCTTATCAAAATGTATACAACCGATATTATCTTATCTTTTGCACATTATACAAAGAAATAAAGAGATATTTGTATTCCCTTGTATAATGTGCAAAAAGACCAAAAATAGCCTCACACTAAAATAATTTCTCACTTGTAGTAACACTACTATAAATAATCACTTGAATAAGTGAAAGATCCTAGAAACGTACTTCGGCACCAAGTTTCCATCCTTAAATGATTAGGTATCCAAATAAGTTCATGCGGTTTTTGACGGCAAATTATAAATATTTATTAAGAAACAATAATACATTATTATTCATCGAAGTAATTACCATCACACTCAAAGACCGTTTGCCAATTTGATTGACACCAATTTGATTATCTCTAGGATGGCATTCTACGACCTAGAGGCCGTTGTAAAAGGGACGGATTATCCAACCTGGCGGATGTCATCCTACTATTAAGTATCAAGTAACAGTTCAACGAAATCGACATCTTCCATTACTTGTCTAATTTGTAGTCCTACAAAGATTCCTTCATTAATTTTGGCATCGGTGATTTTGAATAATTCCTGCAAAAAATGCATGAACCCACGCGTCCATAGCTTCTAAGAAGCTTTTGCCGAGTCCCAATTTTATCGTAGATACACATTTTTCGGCCCAACAAGAGGAGTGCCTATCACATTCTTATGTCCAGGCAGTAGATCATTAAGACTAGGCCATTTTTGTCTAGAATAGTATGTTCTGTATCTACTATCCCACTTGCATAGAAAACAGTTGTACATTGCATATTTACGCCAGCTGCATGCCAAGCAGAGTTGCGAGTACTTTTAGGTCTCCATATATATTCCATTTGTATTTCTCATATTGGATAAGTGTCAAAAGCATTTTCAAGTTTTCATATGTCTCGGTTAGGTTAACTGTGTTCAGATTTCTTATATACACATTTGGAGAGTACTGTATATACCACACAGTACAATTTAGGGGCTGCACTCTGCAAACACGACCCGAGTCACTTGACACGTGATTTACACATGTCACGTAGACTGACGCCATCCAGACGTGCCCTCATATGCCGTATATATGTATTTAGGTCGAATTTTAGAATAAAGCAGTTACATTTAAGACACCACCAACGCAGTTTTATTTTCATAATACGAAAATATACAATATACAAGAACAAACTGCATGAGCCATCGATACAGATGGCAATTTGCTTCCATTTCGCAGATATACTGCTTGTAGACTTATTTTACTTCTATCAATGAACAGACGCCACTCGTTTATATTGTGTTCGTAACCGTGGGTCTCCATAACGGATACGATATCCTAACAAAAAACCATGTCACCTTACATGTCAAAATACAGTATGAGGGTGAAGAGAAACACTCACCTTCGTATCGTGATCTAGATGATTGCATCCTTTTAATCTAGGAGCTAAATGCTCGGACTGTTTGGAAAACTTCAAATCACGCAGAAGGTCACTGAGATCCCCTTGTCACAAAAGTTGTGGCTCCTTTGATGAACATGGCGCTTGATATGTTTTGTCGGCATTAAGAGTTCCTTCACCGCCCTCCGTATATTTTCCGTATTCGTCAGCAGATTTTATCTTCACTCAATGTCACATTTTCAGGAGAGTTTGGCACCGGCCCCGACTCATCGCCAATGTTGCCATACCACTGTCATTTATTACATGTATACAAATTCATATTTCCACATTGTTCAATCAATATGTCTCCAGAGTACCTTAATCATCTACTGCAGAACAAAGAATATTCAGAGTTTCCAAGGAATTTTGGAAAAATTGAAAAGAAAGCTAAACCCGACCGAAAAAAAAACCGATTTTATTTTGTCAATCAGCATCATAGACTTAGTTTAAAGCACCTATCACATTCCTTGTGACAAATGTGTTTTTGACCAATGTTAATGGTCAGATGCCTTCAATACCGACTATAAATTATAAGTGCAATAGGAAATACGTACTCAATGCGTTATAAATTATATTATATGATATTTTTTATATCTACGTCTAACTGTAACAATGCCTACTACACAAGGTAGCACTATGTCAAACAACATTCATCCTACAAACCACTACGATGATATTGCTACAACGTTTATAGTAAAAAATTTAAAACGTGGGGTTGAAAGAAGATGCGTATGCTTTCATTTTCACTACAAAATCAATACTGCTGCGCCGTGTTAATATTTGCTATCCGAATTTCTTTCAGCGTATAGGGTTATTAATGCGATTATTACCATAAAAAATTTGAACATTGTCGCTCATAATTTATTTGCTTCCTTCCAGATATTGATAGCTATAGGATATTTGACTTCTAGACCATGCAAGACGTGTCGTTTTCCAAAATTAATATTATTATACCTTGTGCTAACCTTTTCTTCAATAAAATATCATGATTATTACTATTTTAGGAAGAGTATCTCATGTTAGTTATTATAGCAACCTGTGTTGTATTTATTGCATTATGACTCTACTACGTACTGCTAGAATACAATAAATAAGAAAATTACTAGTCACCGGTACACAATAGAATTAGAAGATGGTACTTAGAAGATTACACCAGAACATTATTCAGTGTTTGGCTTCAGTGTATGGAAGCTACTTAAAATAGATGTGTATTTTAACAGAAACTCCCGCAATTAGTACCTTCGCTTGCTGTTGTTACCTTAATAACTATGGCATAAATTCAAGGCATTATAAATCTTCGATTTTACAAACATTATAATTTCCAATTACCATAATAAAAGGCAACTAAATCTCAGACAATAACTAATAAACTTATCTCACAAATATCACAATAAATTATCTGCCCGTTCTTAATGTTTTTCATTATCGCTGAGTAATGTTTCTATTAATAATTATTAAGTTATTTTAAATTTGTGATGTTCCTGGTAGATATACAGCCTCGATGACTACGATTACATTATATCAATCAACTGAACATATTTGGATTGATTGCATACTTCAAAACACTAGTATAGCATAACATTGTCAATTGTGATATAAAAAAATACCGCCTACATCTTTAATCGGCTTTCTTTATTCAAAAAAATCTCTAAATATAGACTCTCCCTATCAAGGCGTTGTACAATAGATACTTCATATTCCTATTTCATTCACAGTTGCCTGGAATGAAAGCATAACGCATAAGAATTTGAAAACAAATCCATATTCATACGGATCTATTGCAGATGTAAAACAATTTTTACATTAGAATTGCAAAAATATTCCAGGTATTATTAAATGTGCATTTAGTGCTGCATTAATAATAATTATTCGACTATTTGCAGGTGCAGTTATGTAAATAACGTACCTAACATGGAATTACTACTTATAATTTACATACACATGATCTTGAATCACTTTAGAAAAAAATAACAAGAAAATATAATACAATTTGTGAGATCTACATAACGCCTGGGAGGTTACGTGTTAGCCATAGGAAGTCAGGTATAACATGGGACAGACGTAAGAGGTCCGTTAGTTGAAAAGGGTCTGCGCTAAAAATAACAATTATGCGAGTTGCTATACTTCGCGTACGCATGTGCTATGGAGAGGGAAGAGCAGCATAGAGACATTGGGCCTGCAAGGTATGGTTGTGAGTCGCTTGCAGTTTGTCAGAGAGTGTCTATGTGTATACTTAAATGTCTCATTACGCCAGATCATCACTGACGAGAATATACTGAAGTCGCTTACGATTAAACTCGTCTTGAGCACTGGAAAGGTTACTAATGGAATAATTTTTGTTTATTTTCACAAAATCGATTTGATTAAATTTTATTATGATTATCGAAAATATGATGTGTTTTGCGTACCACTATGGTACTTAATCACTCTGTTAAAGTTCCTTCCATCGATTCTAATGCAAAGTAATAGGCTCCAAGTAACTTGTCATGTGCGGACCCGCACTTATTACTAGTCCCGCCTTTTTATAGTCGACCACCTAAATCATCGTTTCCTATAACCAGACCAAGCGCTTCCGCACTATATCTGATAATTGTGTCAGTGAGATTATGTCAACAATTTTATAATGTTTGAAATAAATAAAATATTGGAAAATAATGCACTTTGCATTCTTGATGTATTTCATTAAACACTTTGCCATATTAAAACCACTAATATCTATGAGGCTATGTCTAATATCTAAGAGTGCGTATAGAACAGCAATAAACTTAGGACATTTATTGAACATCGGGTTGCAAGGATGTCTACAGAAGATATAAATTAATTACCTTGCAATTTTGGGAAGGAAATTCGCAGGTTAGATTGTTTTGAATAGCACTGTATGCACAATAGCTATAAACCTCCACGCAACCTAACGAAGTTAAATGGCTTTAATATAGTGTTTAGGGGTCATAAATGTGCAAGTAATTACTTTATTTATATTAATGTAGTTAATATCATTTATACAAATCAAAGTTTGTTAAACCCTTTATTCCCACACTCATGAAATTTATTAGTTCATTAAATTATATGTAAGTCATCTGCTTATATTCTATGTTATCGTATCGGAAGCTGTTCCTATACTTAATAGCTAGACATTTTCGCCAGTCCCTTGCAAAGGATGAACGATGCTATAATGTACTATACAGGATGTGTTCAACATAAAAAGTTAACAAAATGCAACTTAACAACCACACTTATAGAAAGTGTAGGAGTGTTCATTAATAAAACGTAAAACTCTAAATTTAATGTACAGTCGGAGGCTCATAGTAGAAGATATGTATCTATTCTTTGACAATACTCTAGGAGAAAAATGTTATTTACACAAAAAGAAGTACAGAACTTACTATTTCGAACAAGATATCCCTTAAGTACCCCAACAGATCTGCTAAGTACTTCTGTACATACGCTGGCTTTCATCTTCTTCATTTTTCTGGATGTACATGACAATCTGCCAATTTAAGACAATCTCCGCTCCTAACATGCTGCTGTCGATTTCATATAGTTTCATAATGTGTTTCCACGATGCTCTTATCTCCATTCTTCACAAAAAGTAGGTCTTTAGTTAATATCTAATATGTAATGGTTCCGAATACATTTAATTAAATGTGGATAATCTAGCAAACCAATAATTTCTTGGTGATCGATAGCAATACACTATATTCAGTATTCAGATTCGGGTACGCAGATAACTTGGCTCTCATTGTGCCAGCGGGAGACGAGTACCAACTAATGATAAAGACAAATGAGAATCTTAACCGAATTAAGAACGCAAATAATAATCTACGCCTAGCTCCACACAAGGCCGAGGCGATCATACTAAAGGGCAGGAGAAAAAAGAACCATGTTTACTTCAACATAGGAAGTACCGGTATAACATCTGCGAAATATATTGATTACCTGGCAATAACTTTGGATGAGCGACTCCGTTTTGGAGAACATGTGAAAAGGCAGCCAAAAAGGCGGAAGAAAGAGTAACAGTGTTGGCGCAAATCATGCCAAACATACGCCCGGCAGCGTTATTTTAAGTGGAGTCGTGCACTCTGTTGCCCTATATGGAGCACCTGTGTAGTACACAGCAATCAGGAAGAAGTTATACAAAAATATGCTAGAAAAGCCACAGAGAAAGGCACTGCTGATAGTGACTTCTGCGTACCGAACAGTATCCACGGTGGCTTTGCAGGTGATAGCCGGTGTTTTCCCGATCGAACTTCAAGCGCTGGAAAAAAATGTGCGCATGAAAATGGTGGCACAGTAGTACGAAACCAAGCAAGAGTAAGTACTATGAAGGAATGGCAAAAGAGGTGGGAATTGGAGCGTGTGAGGGCACAGTGGACGAAGAGGCTTATCACTGACATCCAAGCATGGGCCGAATGTAAGCATAGAAGGGTGGGGTATTATCTAACCCAAGTCCTTACTGCTCACGGCTCCTTCAGATATTAATCCAAGCGATTTGGCAAGGATGAGACGAAGAAATGTGCCTACTACGGGGAGACGGACACAGCCGAACACACAGTCTTCGTGTGTGTAAGGTGACAAGAATATAGAGGGACGGTGAGTAGAGTGATTGGCATACTGACACCAGAAAACATAATACGGCATATGCAACAAACAAGAGAAAAATGCGAGATGATCCACAGTATGATTGACTTTATCCTGAGTAATAAGGAAATGGAGGAGCGTAAAAGACAGGAAGGAGCCAGTAGCGCACCAACAAACATAAGACACCGGTGCGCTGCCTGATGTTATACGAAGGCGGTTCCACCAGCGCAGAAAAGGGGGAGGGAAATGGGGTTTTTTTACTGGGTAGCAAAATCGATTGAGTCCCACACTACCAGGCAGAAGATCTATGGCCTGGAGTGCGTGAGGCATTTTCCCCCGTCAAAGAAAAGTGTACCGATTCCTGTAAGTGGGCTGCGCTTCCTCCATAAGTAAATAAATTACAGCTTGGTAATAATATCGTTCCTTGGTCGCATACTGTAGCTATTGGGATTAACCCAACCATCATAAGCCTTCGAATTGCTTCCTTAATAAATACAACTAGTTGACTAGTAGGTGTTGCACTTAGAAAAATGTAAAAACAGTTGTTGTTTCCAGCTGCTGGAGATAACTTATACAAGAAACGCTAAGGCGTTATCTATCAATCGTAATTACCTTTCATTGCAAAAATCTATAAAACCCTCAAAAAAGTCTTCCTTCTTCGAGTAACACATGGTTGTGGTGCAATTCCATCAATCATCATGTTACAGTATTTATACTTTGTGGGCAATGACTGTGCTCTTTCTTGTGGTCACAAACATGATTATTAATTCCAGCGCTGAATGGCACATCTTTTAGCAATTCATTTCAGGTAAATAAATAAATAATGTGCTTTATTGTCATATAGAATTACAGATTTTGTGGACAGAGTAAAATAGTTTAACTAAAAAATACAAGAGACACGGAAATATATAGTGTTGGATACAATAAACTGTCAGAGATAAAGAAAAAGAGAAGACCTTTCATTCGAGCAGAGGAAGGACTAAGCTCTCTGGCTACAGATCCAATTGCAAAGCACGCAGATGACAATTTTTTGGTGAGGGAGTCGATATGGAGAGACCATCTAAGAGTGTCATCAATCACAGATGAAACTATATTGACAGTCTCATTTTCGGAAACACATGGTTGCTGCAGTGCACCTTTATAAGGTAGAATTATTTAGAATTTGTTATAGCAAAGGCAGTTGGAGTTGCACGACTTTTTGATGATGGTTAAGTCCCTAGATAAAACCTATTGCAGGTCTACTCTGGTAGGGTTGCTGCAAGTGATGCTAGTGTCGTCAGCAAAGAGACATAATTGTCCGCTGATCTTTAAATTGGTGATGTCATTGATAAAAAGAAGGAAACGTATTGGACCAAGCACTGAGCCTTGACGAACGCCAAAGTCAACTCTCATACACGAAGAGGAACAACTATGGCGTTCTTCACTACAAGTTCACACACAACAAACAAACAGGGCTACTATAGTTTTTCGATTCTTTCTATCCTTCGTCTTCTTACTAGGTGGGTATAAAAACGTCGTTCCTCTACTGTGTGTGATACCTATTGCATAGGTTTAAACGCATGCTAAGATCAATATTGTGGCGATACTTACATGTAAAGGTATATTTAGATTTCGTATAAATCGATTTAAATTACGTGATTCCTTAATTCAATTTATGCAAAAGAAAACTACACTTTAATTGCGTGTTGTTTGTGTCACACTGGACGTAGATTTATTGTTAATTGCCTTTATGTGGCTTTCTTTTTAGATTGCATGATCGTGCCAACAATAGCCCACATGTTCCTTTAGTTACAGACGATATACACTAAATTCCGTGTACTAATAACATTCACTAATACAAAATAAACACTAAAATTTCCTGATATACTGCATGCCTAACAATAATGATCTATTATAACTCAACTAGTCATGCTGTTTGCAGAAGGTAATAAAAACAAATAGAAAAAGATGAAGAAGTAGGTTTATGCCTATTTGTAATTAATTATAAAGAAACCCTCGCATCCGTCGATTTTTGATTTTAATTGTCGTTTTCCTGATGATTATTTCATGTCTACGGGTGACCCAAAAACATGTTATAACATTTTTTTTTATCATTTATTTAGAAAAAGTAGGAAAATGCAATAAAAAATAAAAATTATTTTATCAAATGTTGGAAATTACCTCTACCAACTTTCTGGCAGTATCCGAGAAGATATTGAAATTCCTGCAAAACATAATTAACTACGTTAGCTTCTATCAATCTCATTTCGTCTGTTATCCTATTCCTTAAGCCTTAGGTATTGTTTGGTTGGTTAACGTAGACCTTACACCTAAGAAACCCCACAAAAAATAGTCTAACGCGGTCAAATCTGGAGATCTGGTCGTCCACTCAATTGGACCACGCCGACCACTCCATCGTTCAGGGAAACCGGTATTGAGGTACTTATGAGCAGGACGAGTGTAATGGGTCGGAGCTCCATCTTGTTGATACCATAAGAAATCGTTTGGTGTGTCAGGATCATCTGGAACGGGGTATAAGGTAGCAAGACATGGTACTAGGTCATCTTCTAAAAATTCTAAATATCTGTCGCCGCTTAAGTTCTCATCAACAGAATCGTGTTTTCAACAATGCCGGCCCAAACATTAACTTTTTGAGGATATTGGGTATGACATTCTGTTATCCAGCTGGGATTTTCAGTATCCCAATGCCGATAGTTTTGCTTATTTACACCTCGATTGAGACCAAACGTTGCCTCATCTGAATATAGAATTCGTTTTGAAAACTGTGGAACGTTATTGCAAAAATTCACTGGTATCTGGCAAAATTCAAATCGTCTGTCGTGGTCATCTTCATTTAGTTAATGAACAAACTAGACTTTCTAAGCATGCCATTTATTTTCTTTTAAATACTTTAGGACGGATGTCTGGCAGGTTTAATTTTCCAAAGCAATACTGCGCCTAGGTTTACGGTGGTCAACCAGTAATACATTTAGCTGTTTATTTTCTGATACCTGCTGACAGTAGTTTGAAATATTGTTTCTCTGTGAGAATACTTGGCATTAAACATTTCGGATACTTCCTTTTGTGTGCGCATCCTGTTCCCACAACCAATCATCATCAGTATCTCTATTCACACTCTTTCATTGAGACACCATTAAAAAAATTATTAAAAAAATTTTTGTTAAGACAAAGTCACTTAAGATATGAATCAACTGTTACAGTCAAAGTATGACTAAATTCAACGTTTTATTTACATAATTTAAGTGTTTAAGTTTCCTTGAATTTTTTAGGTTTCTACTTTTTTTTTCGGAAACAGTTGAATTCAGGTATAAGACATGATTCATAAAATGTGTTCGGAATTTAAAAATGAAATAAGAAAAGGTGTTTCCATTAAAAAAAGGGATAACTGAGCTGTCATAACATGTTTTTGGGTCAGTTTGTATACATGAACTTATCATCAGTAAAACGGCAACAAAAATCAAAAATCGACGGATCCCAGCGTTTATTCGAGAAAAAAACATCTGAATTTTAAATGAATTTATTTCAACCTTTACGTGCTTACTGCATATATGCCTGGGAATTTACATTTTATTATTTATACTATCTTATCATATATATGTAAATATGTCAGAAACAAATTAAATGTTTTGAAGCTATGCTCCTTCACGATTTTATTTCTTCAATTTTGATTCAATTGTATGAAACTTGACTTGCAATAACAGATTCTCTTGGTAAATTGGAAAACGAAGTCATTCAGATTATTACACTTATTGTTGTAACAAGACTTACTAATGCAATTTTCGCCTCTACTCATATTTAAACAGCAAAATCGAAGAGTGTACTATATAATTTACCAAAATACTTTTCTTTTGTTTTATGACTGTCAATTAATGTAACTGAGGTGGTTGAGATTTAATTAATGTCTTGTTTACGTATCATTTCAGACTATAGACCGCACTAGATTCAAAATGGTCGCTAGGTTTCCTACCTTTACCTCTCTAATCTCCGCATTAGTGTATATACATGTGCAAACCCGATTTGATATACAAAATATACATAGAGAAGAATGTACAAAATAAATATGATAAACACGGAAGAACGTTGCCTATAAGACTCTTCTCAAGACAAAATGAGCATTAAGGTATAAGTGGGGTCCAAGGCAACACCACGAACAGCTTCACTGCCTTTATGTAAACTCCGATGTATATAAACTTGGCCGCCACTAACGTCAACTGCCTACTTTGATTATATGTAAACTTAATTATAATTACCGTTTCGCATGCCTTATCTTGTCGCCTTAAACCTCAACTTCTAACAAAATTTAAATGACTTAATATCACAGGCACAAATTTGAGATCGCCAACGTATGTACTCGTTCCTACATAAGCGTATTATAATGGGAATATCAAGAACGAGGGAATTATACGATAAAATAAAGAGACTACGCTAGGACAAATTATTTAATAAAGCCTGTGTTCAACTCTTTGATAATTTACCGCCCATAAAAAAAACAAGATCACGATTTTTATTATAGTATGTCTACAGATATCATCATTCAAGTCGACCATTCATCAGTACGCTGATGATATACAACTTCATAAATCCTGCCACAAAAGTACCACTCTTCAGTCCCCAATATGAATTATGATTTATATACTTTATTGGAAACATCCAAACAACTTAATATCAATATAATCCATGCAATATTAGCCCAGTATTACAAAAGTTTATAACTATTACGGTGAATGGAGTAACTTTCCCTATTGTTAATAGCTTGCGGGATGTAGAACTTGTGTTAGATAATACGTTTAGATTTAAAGATCAAATAAACAATTGTATCAAAATTCTTAAAATCATTATACCCCCACTTTAATCAGAAATATAAATACCCGGTTTTACGACTCTCTTGTACTTTCAGTTTTCGTACAGATGGGCACTGGATCACTGCATGTTTTCGTAATTTTATCTCACAGCCTCAGCATAAAACAGTTGTTGTTGAATGTTCGGTCTCTTTTAAAATTTATTGTAAATACAATTCGTTACCTGACTTGCTCGAATTATTGCCAGTAAGCTTGTTTAAAAAGAAGCTTACATTTATGTTGGCTGCTTCAGGTGGTGTGCTCCATCACTATAACATCAATAGTATCGATAACACTTTTTTTAGTGCAGAATACTTAGTTTGAAGTTCAGGGATAACCCATTATTTTTCATTATATAAATCAATTTATTTCAAGCTGTGAGTTGAAAATCAGACCAAGTCCGAACTACACCTTGGCGTTTGCTATTAATGAAAGAGAAATTAGATTTTAAACTTTCAGTATATCAAATAAGGGCTACTTATTATTATTACGAGGGATCTCAACTTTTCCACTCAAGTACGAAGGATGTCCGGTTACTATGGTACATTTGTGAATTACAGACAGACTACTTTATCTATAGAAATCACACATACACTATGTAGAAGCGCGAACTGTTAGCTACTTTTCAAGATAATCGCCGCCAATGTTAAGGCACTTATCCCAGCCAGGCACAATTTCTTGTAAACCCTCTTCGTAAATGGTGCGATCTAAATTTGTAAAATACTGCGGTAGTTCCTCTTGAATTTTTCGTCGTCTTCGAACCCTTTACCTGACAGACCAAACAAATGAAAATCAGAAGGATTCAGGTCTGCATTCTCATGCGTTTGTTAATGGTTTTTTTCTTCGCGTACCTACGGGATCATCGTTCAGAGTTGAGTTTTGAACTGTTTACACCAAATACTAACTTATTTTCGCCTCCACCGTAAGTCTTTTAAGTAAGTATTCTTTTATGAATTTCGGTAGGTGTTTCATTATTTGAATGCAAAAAGCGAATGACCGCTCGCACTTCAAACTTGGAGTATGTTTCGATGGGAACTGACATTGTGCGGCTGTCACTTCACACGTTGTACTAAACCCAAGGCAATGACAATAGCCACCTTTGCAGTACATATGCACATCTAAAATACGTGCAAGTTTCAATCTGACCGGAGCCACGTAGGTTGTGTGTCGCGCAAACATACCTTAGTAACCGGACATCCCTCGTATTATATAATAATTTCCTGGTCCTTGTCTGTTCATATATATAACTATTTTCCCACCCTTTTCACTAGTAAAACAGCAAATTGTTATATTATGGACCTATATTGCAGTATGCTCATCTCTCTCGAATTTTCCATATCTTAAATGATATTTTAATATAATTCTGGTCACTATAAAAAGTGACAAGTATCTCTTTATGTGCTTCTTATAGAAGATATTCATTATGAAATGGTAAAAGTTTGCCTTATAAATAAAATATGATTTTTCATACATAAATTAAAGTGCCCAATTTTATTTATGGCGGTCCAGCCAATAGGAGAACCAATACGATTTACAGGAAACTGTATTTTCAAGGGTTTATTACGGATGAACAGGTCAATCATAAATGGAGCAACTATATATAGATTTGAGTACGCTTACCCCAATAAAAAATTCGTAACCGGTAAACTTTAAATATTGATAGACAAGGGCGCAACCTTTATCCTCCAATCTGCAAATAGGAAAATCGATATTGGGCTCTACTGCCGTTATTCTAGCCTTACACAAAACAAACTGGAGACAACCGTCGCACCGTAGTAGAATCCCTTCAAGCTGTTGAATATTAGATGAGGGTTATACCATTCTAACAATAATGCTTTGTTTGAGCAATGTAAATGTGATACTCTACTTTGTTTAAGCGACGCCGGGACTCTCAAGACTTGTCCCATTTAGCATTGCAAGGTGAGAATATTACCATACCGTTAGTTAAACCAACTGAGGTGAATCTCCTTAACGCAGTGTAATGTCGCGAAAGGAATACGGCGATTAAACTAAGAAAAAATAAAGTTGTTAGTATGGAAATGTTGTTTGTGAAAATATGTTATATATAATCAATGCCTAAGACAATTTAATGCATGTTGGAATCTTGAAAACCAAAATTAAATGTGAAACGTACTAACCTTGATAACCATTACCAATATACTACTTGCCAAAACATTTTAGCTTTATTTCTGTTAAATAAGTTCGCCTATAGGAATTTCTAGAAAATCTTTACGTCTATCGTTTTGAAACTATGGTCTAAACAATAAATACATCAACATTGCGATTAATGTGCAATCGCCTATGATGCAATTCTGAAGTATATTACGCTTACACTCACATTGTTCTGATGCGTACACAAATAACAATACTGCTATAACAGCAATTAGATTTCGTTATATATTTATGGAAAACTATGTCGTTAAATTATATTAAAAGAAACGAGTTAAACACAGACTCGTACGCAACTGATAACACTTATTATTCATAATTATTCATGGCAATACCAGTTATTTCCAAGGCTTGAGGCGCTTATCAACACATTGTACACAATAAATACAAATCAAATCGAATAAAAAAGTTTGTATAGGAGAAATACTTCTTTCTGACAATTTGAACAAAAGTTAAAGAACTTTGAATGATCAAACAAAAAGTCAATATGCAAGCTTCTAGACATTAACCATGAAACCTTTTGAACGAGCTTGTTACCTGGCATTTTTTTCGCAATTCTTTTAGTTTTTGATATACAGGGAGTTTACCGTCTTGTGATTTTATTTTCAAGGGGTAATTAAACATCTTACAATAAGATGATTAACGTAAAAATAGTAGTTTTTATTTATTTTTTATCTTTAAGTGATGATTAACCACCACAAAAAATGTTTTTAACTCTAAATCGATTGATCAACAATGCAACATGCAAAGTAAATGTAAACGATAGATTATTAGTGAATTTTTTACTAAGTAAACTGATGTCTCTAACTTTTCCCATCTGTCAAGCTGTTTCATTATTTGTCATTGCATTGCTGGTTTGACGTAAATTTTTCCGAATAAACAAGGAAAATAAAAATGGTTCATCGCACCAACAGTGAATACGTTGACATGTTGTGAAGTTATGGATTGATTGGAACAATTCTGCTGCTGCAAGTCCATTGTACGCTGAGCGGTTTCCTAACAGGCCAACACCTATTTCACAAAATTTCACCGCTCTAGTAACCCGTGCACGAGAAATTGGTGTGCTGCGAAAACGTCAAGGTAGAGATGGTGGTCCTGGCCGACACCAACGAATTTTGGAGGCCGAAGACGAAGTCTTAAATCTTGCCGAAGAAGATCCTTCTAGTAATACTCGAAAAATATCTCACCAAGTAAATGTATGAAATCGAATTGTCTGGCGAACACTGGGCGAGAATCAATTGCATCCTTTCCATGTACAACTTTTTGTACAGGCTTGACCACTTGAAGATCATCCTTTACGTCCACAGTTCTGCCAATGGTTTCTACATAAACATGTTGAAATTTCAAACATTTCCTCCATTGTATTGCCGACTAATGAAGCAACTTTTACACGCAATAGCATAAATAACTGTTGTAATACTCATATTTGGGCTGTGGAAAATCCACATGCTGTTCGCCGTAATCATTTCCAGCATAGAGTTTCGATAAACATTTGAGCCGTACAGGTCAACGCACAACTTATTGGCCCATTTGTTTTACCAAATCGAATGAATGGATATGATCATCTCTTGTTTTTGCAAAATCATTTGATGGAATTATTGAAAGAAGTTCCTTTGAATGTACGTCGACAAATGTGGTTTCTTCACGATGGCGCACCGCCGCATTTTAATCGTTTAATTCGCCAACATTTAGATAATGTGTTTGAAAATAAGTGGATTGGTCAAGGTGGTCCTATGCCATGGCTTCCTTGGTCACCCTACCTTAAGTCCCTTGAATTCTACTTAAGGGGCGTTATGAAGACCATGGTGTGCACCAAGGACATAATTGATAGATAGATTGATAGATGATCTTCGTAACCGCGTTGAGGCAGCTGCGGCGACAATTCGGCGGCAAGACCAAGGCCTAGTAAATTATGCCAGTTTATGGATACGTCGAGCGAGACTTTGCGCTCAACAATACGGCGATAACTGTGAACAACTAGTGTGAAGTGGATTCCATGAATTATGCACAATCACCACTTATAAAGAAAAATAAAAACTAAGCAAATTTTTTTAACATTAATATCTCTCTTATTATGCAACTTTGTTAAGATATTTTTACGTTAATGACCTTAGTTAATCACGCCTTGAAAATAAAATCACAAGACCGTCAACAGCCTGTATATAATAGTATAAATAGTATACCGATCAAATATCCTTTTGATATTATTACTTTAGAACAACTGACAAAGCAATGATTAAACTAAGGCTTCCTTACTCTAAATATAATATAATATGTAAAAAACAAAATCTAAGTGAATATCATAATTGGCTTGGATATTAGCGACAAAGTATTTAATGATAACTAAATATTCCCAGTTTACACTCATTAATGTATTAAAAAGACGGTACTAGAGAAAATAAAACAATGTTGTGGACTTCGTTGAAACGATGACATATTACTACATATACCCGACAAAAATGTATCGGATTTGCATATCACGTGCCGTACAATAAATTTATCTTTGATTTCGCAACGAGAGGCGCATAAGGCCGGTGTTTAGAATACGTCTGACATGATTCTAGTGTAATCCTGAAACACGCATCGCATGGTGGCGACAGGACGGTGTCAGAGTTATTCCATTTCGCGTTTGGTTTAGTAGCGTGTTGTTGTGATAACCATGTTTATATTAAATACTGCCTGATAGTACATTTTCTGTTGGTCGTAACTAAGCTGCTCTATCGGTAAGTGGTGCATTTTTGGCTTGTCCCCAACCACCTTATTTTTTGAACTATTCTGGATGCGCGCCAAATTTTAAAGCGCGCGTCAATTATACGTTCTAGTTTGTTACGGAGACGGGCAAATACGCTGTCCCTCTCGAGTGCATTCTTGTTTAGTCTGTATGCGTTTATCGTTGTCAATTATAAATTACTGCTGATACGGTTATTCCTTCGTCACCGTTTTCGTATTTTTCTTTTTATTTAATCTCTGTATCATCATCTGTGTATTCTTAACGTGCTTTGCTATTTTTCTTTTGTAGTTAAGATTTCTTTCGGTTCATTTAAACAGTACCTACTGGCATTTTTAAATTTACAAATTATACAACAAAGTAACGATACCAAAATAGTAGTAAGAGGTTATCTGAAGTCAAAATAGGTTATATAAATAAATATAATAAAATATTACATTCTTTTTCAGAGAATCGGTTTAGTAAGTTTAATAGCTAAACAAAATATTTTGGCATGTCACTTAACGACTGGCATAGCGGAAAATTTAAAAATCATACCATGTAACTTCAAAAAGTGAGGTTAGACCGGATATCTAGAAAATTTATTTTATAAAGTCGCTAATCTTACTTTTTGACGGTATAGTTTTTAAATTTGCCGTCATGCTAGTAGTCACGTGACTGTGCCAAAATAAGTTTTTGAAATTAGACATGCTGAATCGATACCTCAAATAGTTTTTACAGTCATAGCATTAAAAAATAAAAAGAAACCCATATGTTGCGAACCCTAGTGCGGTCATTTAATGACTAAAAATAAAACAATAATAATCTTTATTGCATAACAACAGAACAAAGGATAAATAAAAAAAAGGAAAGAAGTACAGAGCTGAAAGCAATACCTATATAAAAGAAAGATAAATTAAAATTAAAATAATAAGTATTCAAACAATGGCCAAACACTTTCAATTAGTTAATTTACCCAAGGAAGAACTAAAGGAAGAAAATTAAATTTATGTGTTAAATGAAGCAAGACGAAAAGAACAGGGTAAAGGATTAATTGCATTCCTACTGATATGTGTAACGGGAGATTTTGCCAATACATATCTTGCTGCCGTTGGTTTAAAAAAGGCGCCAGTCAATCGAGTGCTACATTTCCTATGTTCATGTTGATTAAGGACAGTAATAATTGTGGTGCATCAATTCTTAGTGATACCATTGTTATCGTGTTGTAATATTCACAACACAATGCGATTATTGCAATATTTTTATACATTCGAAATACATTTTATAGTTTTGCTCAGAATTGTGACGCAAAACGGTGAAGATCCATTGTAAAGGCTCGAAGAAATTTAAAAAATTCAAGAGAAGCATAGGAACAGATACCTAAATAGATATAGATAAAGGAAGTGACGATGATGAAGTTGATATATGTGAATTTAATTAAGATAACGCACTTGAAACAGAACGTCAGTCTAATTTCTCCGACGGTAGTGACACACAATTTGGTAAAAGTGAAGAAATGTTTTGATCTCTAGAAAAAAATGATAGGATTTTCGATAAAGTGATAATAAATATTCCCCTAAATAAATTTAAAAAATGGAACTTCTTAATCAATTATGTTCTAATTATGTTGTTGTCGGACAATATGATTGTGGCTATTAGATATATTCCTTATTGAATGTTGCAGCAGTAAATGCTGCGTGCGCCTGATCTTTCTATTTTATTTAATAATTTATAGGAGATGTTTGGAGTATAGCTAAATATATATAAATAAATAAATTTATTGCCCAGTAATACCCAAACGACTCCTAAAGGGTTAATCGTCCAAGTGCGCCATCTATGATGAAGTGAAATAAACAAAGGGGAAGATTCACGTTTCACAACTACTGCAAGTGTTTTTCTTCAGGAGAGAGTGCTTTCAGAAAATCGCGTTAGCTCGACGTGGTGACTACGCTACAGGCGGAAACGAGAAATGATAATAAAGAAAAATATTTTTAAATTTCCTCACAAACAACTATTTCCACTCAATTAAGTCATCATCTTGTATCACTAGAAAGAAGTTAGGAATCAGCGAAGCATGATCGGCCAGCCATTTATTTTGACTCACAGCTCATTTAATTATCTGCGAAGATCGATGTTGTTATTGTTATTCAGCTGGAAACTAACGTTTGTAAGAAAAGGAAAAAAGCATTTGCATTACCTTACACCATAAGTCCCATAAAAGATTTACTGGAAATATAATTAATGGAATAGAGCACTGTCGGGCAATAAATTTAGAGAAATAAAATTGTTTCTTTGTATAGGCGGTACCCAACTGGGCACATGATCCAGGTGTACTACTTCCAAATATCCCGAATAGGCACAGAGTTAAGAAGAACATGTTTTTAGAAATCCCAACTGGGCACACGGGTTTTTTAGTAAGTAATTTGGAAGGATCGGATAATAATTGAAAGAACTACACAGTAAGTCGGTTTTATGCCCATATTTATTATGTGTTTTCATGAGCTACTTTAAACTTTAAATTATTGCGATATGTAAATATCAGTTTTCAGCCGCATCTAATGATCACCTCACCTCTGTGGGTTTTTGGATTAAGTTTATTTAAACAATCATGAACTTCAAACGCTGATTTTGGTAAAGCCGGTACAAGCTTTCGTCGGGGGTAATACATGTTTTTTGCGCAACATAAGTGATTCGTAGCCGGACTGGCTGAAGAGGTCTGCTCCTTAAACAATTCTTTCCCGATAATTTTAGAAGGTTTTTCCGTTAAGTCATTTCCCGCTTTTATTTTTGCACTATAGCTTAACACTTGTCTTCGTAGAACATTTTGTCATTCCGGATCTTGACTCTGGCTGCCATTCAAACTTGTTATTACACGTCTAGTTGACTCACCTAGCGTATATTTATGTGGTTTACACGAATTCTTGATGCACCTTCACTTAGCTTCCCCGGAAACCAATTTCCGACTGTGCTTTTTAAACTTGTAACGCTTGTAAACCAATCAAAGTTTTCCTTTTTGGCTGAACATTTCCATCAAATCCCAAACACGACTATTTGTAGTTGCCATTTCAACGGTTTACGGAACACTACATTCACAAATTTAGAGAAGATCACTTTAACAGTACATTAAGAAACGATTAAGGAGAAAAACATTAAAGTGATGGGGGAAAGTATCCTCCCATACCTACCTGCCACACTTTGTGCCCAAATGTGCATTTTAAAAGTTCATTAAGAAATGATTTGTTCTGTTTGTATCCACTGAAATGTATATTGATCTACGTAAGTCCAATAGAAATTTGGAAATTGCTCTACTTATAGCTTTCATATTGGATATGAATGATATTGCACAAATAGTTTTTCAATAAACAAGGAATTAGTTCTTAATTTAACCATTTTAAATTAAAAAAGATTGATTTAAGTTGTTTACAAGAATTATGATTTAGCACTTCATTGTCATTTATATATATATACATATGCAAATGTAGCTTAAAGCAATTAATCACTCTTTATAATCCCTATACTTGAAAATCTAGCAAATTACACTTATGATATTTACACTGTCAAAGTGAACAGCTGTATTAAGTTTAATTATAAGTATGTATTATTTAATCTGGACTAATGTTACTGATATTACAATCTACTATTATTTCTTTAATTAAATATTTGCGTAAGGCACTCAAAAGGAAACACCATAAAAAGTTCAACTGATATCTGTCTAGATGATAGGCATAAATAAAAATACAATTATGCTAAAAATAGTCCATAGGAAAATGATAAAAGGTTTTGGATTTACCACAGAGGGAAAATACTGTCCAATAATGTATTGAGCTAGTGATTAAAGTGGGTATATCCTCATGAATTACTTTCAAATGTAGACAGAATTTGAGTAATAGAAAACAAACATGCTCTTAGCTTTTTTTAATATACAGACATTCATTAGTGCCAATTCTATTTTACTGAAAGCAATTTACTTATCATGAACCATTGTATACTATAAGTTACTGCATATCCAGTTATTATTGCAACAAAAATGTTAAAGAATAGTATTAGTTTTCAGATATAAAAATAAATCATATTATCAAATATTGATAAAACTGCAAATTGATTGATTGTATCAACGTACAGCTACTTAAAGCTATTATTGTTTATTTAAACAGAATGCAATATGTTTTTATTTCTATAAGTAACTTATAGCATGATAACCGATAACAATCGTTATGCAGCAGTTTTTATTTGGAATGACTGTGTAATTTATTAAGTTATAGTTATTAAGTTTTATTGACCGTTTTAATCCAGATTTTTTTAATTTCCTTTCTTAAACCTTAAATAAAGCTAAAAGTCGCACCTAATGTTTACGCCTACAAATATTACCTTCAATTACAAAAACCTTCTAACAAAGCCCTGAACGAGAAAGTTGTACTAATTATTTGAGGATGTGAACTCTTGTAAAAGATTTTGTCAGGTTTTCAATTCAAATGAAATTCCAGGAATAATCAATATCGGGACTTGTGCTAAACTGCGTTTACAGAAGTTTAATTTAAATTAGATTCCAGTCGCGGCGTTGAAAAACGTAGAAAATGAGATTTTAATTCTACAAGCGTTGAAACCTCAATAGTCAATAGAGAAACCTAATATTTCTTAACCGTAAAAATGCCATTATCGGCACATGGTTTATTGCTGGAATCACCATACTAGCAAAAGCAATGAAAGGGGTA
>JARFOC010000341.1:714435-754514 GCA_031763485.1 Osmoderma eremita | reverse complement strand
AAGTATAACTACATATATACAATTTATAATGTGTTGTGGTTTAGTTTTTAGCTTATTTCAATGCACTGCTATTTTTTTCGCACACAGCTGTACATGCTGTTCATCGAGAAGCACACCTATCGGCAACATTTCCTTCTCCGATCCCTCAGTGTGGCATTCAGATTATTTTTAATAAAGTTGGTGATATGCAGCATCCCTGTCGCAACCCTTTATTTACAATGAATGCATCCGAGTAATTGTTTCCGACTTTCACTCTGCTTTTGTTGTTTTTGTATAGTTGTTTAACTGCAGGTAACATAGTTTGTTCGTATTCCGTTGTCCTTCATTGCCTGCCATAATTGATTTATAGGAACACTGTCATAGGCCTTTTTTAAATTTATAAATATAAGATGTAGTTCACGTCCATGTGCTATACTGTTTTCAGTTAAGTGTTTTAAACAGAAGATATTGTGAACAACACAAGATCTTCCAGGTCTGAAACCACTCTGTTCCTCTGAATCTTTTACTTGTTCCTCTATTCTCGATTTTACTATTCGCCCATACAGTCTGCATATAGAACACTAATTCCCCGATAGTTTTCGCATTTCATTTTACTGCCTTTCTTATATATAGAACTTTCATACGCAATTTTCTATTTCTCCGACACTTCACTACCCTGTAAACGAGATGTAATCAACCTGTCAATTATTTCCACTGTTACAATTGGGGAATTCTTAATAAGTTCTATGGACATACCTCCTGGACCCGCAGCTTTGTTATTTTTCATTTCCTCAGTAACTTCTCTACTGTTACTTCGATTACGACTTGGTTGGCCGGTTCATTTCTGTAATCCACTTCCGCTGATGATGCTTTCAGCATCTTCAGAAGCTTTCTAAAGTCTTTAGGAAAAACGTTTCTACGATTATAGTCGTGAAAACCTACACCCAACAGTCTTTTTAAGATGGGAAGGATTATATCAGTGTTTCTCCAGGCAATATAATATTTGGATGATGAAAAGTGACGGAACATACTGATACACAACTAACCATTAATAATAATAATAATAATTTGTTGTGATAGGCGGCAATAACAACATACACATTTTCGAAAAAACTAACAATAAAAATACAAGTAAGCACAAGTATAACAGTGACAATAACCAATTCATGCCTTGCTGGGTGCGCCACTCCAAAACTCACTCAGTAAATATATTCACCGATGAATAAAGAAAGCCTTAAGGGCCCGTCTTAAAGCATTTCAAACTTGGGATGGATTGATATTAAGTCGCGAGGCAAAGCCTTAAAGAGACACAATCCCAAAATTCGTGGACATTTTTCGGTTACAATTAAAGAATACGGAGGTATATGAAAATTTAGCTTAGATCTCGTATCATACTGATGTATATCGTTGTTATATTAAAAAAACAGATTTGTTGTTATAAACATATATAAGAACTATATATAAACTGCAGTAACGCGAAGAATATTCCATTTAACGTTAGCATAACAGTAGGATATTAAGCTATTATTTTTAATTATATGCTTTAAAGTTCGTATTTGATAACATTATGCATTCAATTTACGGATAAGTTTGTAACAGTGTGCCTGCCAAGTTAAATTGTCGTCCATACATAAACCCAAAAAGTTTAATTATCTTGCTCCATCTATTTCCATATCATGTGATACTATATTAACATGGAATTGGATCTTGTTTTGAGAATTGTGAAATATGAGATATTTGGTTTTATCAACATTAAGAAACAATTTATTATGGGAAAACCATACATTTATAGCCTTTAACAAAGAATTGACAGTATTTTGGCTATCTAATATGTTGTTACAAGACACAACGGCACTTGTATCGTCGGCATATATGGTCAAGTCTTACTCCGATATAAAGTTAGTAATATCATTAACAAAAATCAAAAATAATATTGGACCCAAAATGCTCCTTTAAGGAGCTCCTCTACTGACGAGTAGGCTAGAGGATTTAACAAACCTTTTTTATCCGCTGACTGACAGTGCCACGTATACCATACCAATCTAACTTCGTAATCAAAATATCATTGTCGACACAGTGGAACGCACGACTCAAATCGCGAAAAACGCCTATAGGAAACTAACCATTTTCCATACCCGACACAACAATATCATATAGAGCACGTATAGCAGTCATTGTAGAGTGATTAATTCTATATCCATATTGTTGCTCAGTTAAAATATTATATTTATTCAAATGAGAAGTAAGTCTACGCAACATACAATTTTTGAGAAACTAGAAGAAATTGTAAGAGGGCGATAATTTTTAATATCTAGCTTGCTATCTTTTATCAACATTAAGAAACAATTTATTATGGGAAAACCATACATTTAACAAATAATTGACACTATTTTGGCTATCGAATATGTTGTTACAAGACACAACAGCACTTGTATCGTCGGCATACATGGTCAAGTCGTACTCCGATAAAAAGTTAGTCATATCATTAGCAAAATCCAAAAACAATATTGGACCCAAAATGCTCCTTTGAGGAACTCCTCTACTGGCGGGCAGGCTGGAGGATTTAACAAATCTTTTTTGCCCGCTGACTGATCTTGAATATTCAGAAAGTGGGTTCTTTCTTTTAGGAAAGATTCAAACCATTGTGAAACAGTGCCACGTATACCATACCAATTTAACTTTGTAATCAAAATATCATGGTCGATACAGTCGAACGCAAGACTCAAATCGGAAAAAAGACGCCCATTTTCCAAACCCGACACAACAACATATAGAGCACGTATAGCAGTCATTGTAGAGTGAGTAATTCTATATCCATATTGTTGCTAAATTAAAATATTATATTTATTCAAATGAGAAGTAAGTCCCGCAACATGGCATACTCAAAAATTACTAGACTAAACTAGAAGAAATTGTAAGAAGGCGATAATTTTTAATATCTATCTTTTTTATGTAAAGGAATGACATGAGATTCCTTCAACTTTGACGGAAATACACCAGTTTCAAATGATAGATTAATCAAAAAAGTAATTGGAGCTATTAAACAATCTGCAACTCTTTTAAGCAAATTACAGGGTACCCCATCAGGTCCACAGGAGGGTTTACTTTTTACTTTCTTAAATAAATCACGTACTTCAAATTCATTGTATGTCATTGCACACATGCTGTGTAGAATGTTGATGTTATTTGTAATATTATAGTCACTAACTGAAATTTGAGATACTATTTCGTTAACTGATTCAAGAAAAAAATTATTAAAACTTTCAACTCAATGTCTGCATCATCTATTGTTCGACCGTCACATTCCAGAATAATATTTTCACGGTTCTTAATATTATCTGACAGTCTTATAATTTCCCATGCAGTTTTCGAAGAATTCGATGAGTTAATCAATTTATAAGAGTAATAATCGCGTTTAGTTTCTGTCAACAACAGTTTATGTCTTCTTTTTGCTTCGGAATAGATATCACCGATAACTGGAAAAGTTTTTTGAAGTATAAACAAGTCCATAAGATTATTACTTGAACGCTTTACCTCACGTGTGACCCAACTTAATTTTGCTATTTATTAAGGGAAAACATTGATCAGATATACATGTATACATATTAACATGTATTTATATCGAATAACATTTATATGAAATGATTTCGGAATAGTTTCCTACAATTGAAAACAAACAGATGCAGATATACCAAACCCAGATATACAAACTTTCAAGTTGTTCAAAATTCCACCAAAAATTAAAGTATTTGGATAACCTCGTTAAAAAATAATTAATAAAAAAACGTCATGGGCAAAGTGCAAGATTAAGAGCTTTAGTATATAAATTTTTAATGAAACAAGAAACAAAAAACTGCATATCATAATCCATAGGCTTGCATTGTTCACCTTTAGAACAGATTCTCCCTTCTATAATCCGTTTCGATTGCTACCTTATCAGAAATCTATTAATAGCATGTTATTGGACGCACGTAATACAAATCCAATTAGAATCGTAGTACGTTTAAATCCTGAAGCCACCGGAGCGAGAAAATTAAGTAGGAAGGCGTAAGGATCGAATTCGAATAGCTGACTGACGCATCAACTGTACAGTAAAGTCTAGAATTTCCCCAGGTTTTTAAACCAATTTAACCGAAAGAGATTGGATGTCAGTTGGTAATAAATTAGACAGTGTTTTCGGCATACAGATGAACAAGTACACGTGTAAATCCGTTTGACTAATAGCCAATTTGCGGATTATGTACTGACATTAACAAATTCGGATAATTACTCAAGCACACATAATACATGAGGATAGCTACATATGTTTTAATCTTCATGATCTCGCAGATTTGGTACTGTAATAGTTGACGAAGGTCTGAAAGCTCTACCGCCCACCCCTTTTTATTTACACCTAACAACATGTATTCATCGTAGTGGCTTAGCCCACGCTAAATTCTAGAATATTGATTTAAGCTCTTGAGAGTTTAAACTTTAACAATAGGAAATTTAATCATAAATTATAATATGTGTAGTAGTGTCAACAGTATTCTGGCAGTAAGTTTACATGGTCGCAGCTAAGCGTTCAGTAAAATTTAAATTATTATTGATTATTATTATATCCTGCGAAAGGATAATAATAATAATATCGTCTTTATTTAAAGAAGAATAAGAGCAATGGAACACCATAGGGTGAAGTTTCGTTAAAGCTTATCTACCACTTAACCCATGGTTTTTCATGGAAAGAATATTTAAAGTTTACTACAATTGTATAGAAACGTGCTGTGGAAACTAATAAAACACGGACTACATAAATTCGATAGTGTCACAGAATACATATACACATACAATTTCATAACAAATAGATTCAGTCTAGTTAGGGCGACACATCTAAGCATAGATCTGACGTACCTCTTAAACATAGTCAGTGACATCCGCTTTTCAAATACTGCAACATATTCATTATAGAGAACAACAGCATTATAACTAAAAGACCGGCTAAACATAGCTGTTTTATGTTCTGGTAAGCTCATAGTATCCCTCCCCTAACATAAACATTGTGACCGACACCACGATATGCAAGTTTAGTTCGCAAATAAATGAGATATCCTTTTTGTAATAATTTGTATAGAAATACCACCAAGTAACTCAGTTTTACAATATCTGGAAAGCGCAGCCAGCCTATTTGGGTATATTCATAAGTAATGTGGTCGTACTTCCGAAGAGAAAAACACATATTTGCAACAGGTATTCTACATAACTTGTAGACGCTTCGTTGTGCAACAATCTAGGCAGGGGTGATATACTAAAATGGCGTATGAAAACACAGACATGATAAGTGATTCACATAACTGCTTTTTTGGACGCAAACTTATAATGTCTTTATTTATATACAACGCTCTAAGTCGAATGTATACACGCTGACATAACCTAGCTGTATGTTCATGAAATGTCAGATCATTGTCCAAAGTTACTCTTGGTAAATGGTATGGTATTCTGATCTATTTTGATTGCTAGTCGTGGTTCTACACGCAACCTATTTCTTTTAGATAAAAACAAAATGCTAGAAGATTTAGCTGCATTTAAATGCAAATTGTGGCAAACCGCAAACTCCCTAATAACACTCAAATCGCCATTTATGTGCGTCTCTGCAATATCAACATCAGCAAGATTGAAAGTATACAACAACTGGGTGTCATCCGCATAGCCCTGAAGAAGTGAATGCTTGGGACCCGGAATAGATCGCCCGTATATAGTGTAAATAGCAGCGGCCCCAGCATTGAGCCCTGTGGCACACCCGAACATATCCGCCCCACATACGATCCACCTTCACCAATGGAAACCCTTTGCGTCCTGCCACCAAGGTAACTCTAAAAGAATGATATATATGTGTAATCCAGTCCGCAATAACTCAGTTTCGCACGCATCAGTTGATGGTCTACTGTATCAAAGGTTTTCGAGAAATCCAAAGATACTACTGCAGCAGCCTTATTATTATCGAGTAGCGTAAATCTGTCAAATTTAGCAAAGCAGAAACAGCGCTATAGCCCCTCCGAAAACCAGACTGTACATCTGGAATAAAACTGTGTTCGACAAGATAAGCATTTAATTGTAGATGCGCAATACGTTCCAGAACTTTCGAAAGAACTGGCAAAATGCTTATAGGACGTAGATCTCGGACATCTCTTCGATTTCCTTTCTTAGGGATGGACGAACCATGGCTTCCTTCCAAGCACTCGGAAAACATCCATGCTCCAGGCAATTCTGCTGAAGAACTTTTAAAAATCCCTTTCCCAAGGCGAAATTTTGAAGAAAAACTGGAATTACATCACTGGGACGGCCTACACACAGGAGCTTTAAATCAAAATGGACAAAGTAAAAGCAATTCTTATAATAGACGATTTAGTAACAAAATCTATGAAGATGTTTCGTCGATATGTGGTCGTGAAAAGACAGATTATTTTGTTTTCAGTGCTTGTTTGTTAACGGTGAACCTTCATGCAGTTCCAATAGCGTAACAAATTTCGGGCATTTGCAGTAGTATATTAAAAGACATTATAAATATTAAAAGTTATAAACAATATATTGTCTATAACTTAACAGTATATTAAAAGCTATAGACAGAGAAAGAAATTTCGTTGTATCTACTGAACAAAGATCATTTTGTGGAAGCATTAAAATAAATTTATATTTTAGTTCTCCTTAGATCAAAAAAGAGATATTTTTGAAACTTTTATTTGGATATTACCTTCATTATGACTGTCTAACTTCGTTCGATAATAACGCCACGTTTATTAAATGAGTAATCCCTCAGTTAACTACCCTGTAATAAAATATTGGAGACCCTTACTTCGCCCTGAATATTTTATTACACCAGACGATTAGAAGATAGCTTGCTTTATAACAACATAACATTCTCTCGGCTCTATTGATTTCTTCAATCTTTATCCGGGTCTGCCTCTCCATTATTTATTCGCAATAATTTTCGGGATGATTCATTCCGTCAATTACCGAGCTATATCTTGCGTATAAATCGCTTGCGTATCCATAGGAATATATTTGGATACGTTACAATGGAGTACTGGGTCGGATCGATTTTTTTAATTTCCTACTACTTTACCAACCATTAACCGTTGTCGGTAATAATCCTTAGATACCGGGGCAGGCTCGACATCTGACATTTGGAAATTTGAAAAGGACGAAGGCTAATGGGTCGTATTGTAGACATTAATATTTATCGGGTATTTTAGCGTAGGCGGAGAGAAGCGTGAATATTATATTTGTTTTGTTAAAAAAAAATTTTTTTTTGGTTCTTCTAATTATGGCGGAAGGTTTTGCTTTAATTGAGTACATAGATCATCTCCTTCGCGAAGAAACATATATATATATATATATATATATATATATATATATATATATATATATACCATGATTATCTAAACGTATCTAAACGTAAATTTTGGGGGTCGCGATAGTAGACCCCATGTACGATAGTTCTAGGAGAGGAAAATTCTGAAACGGTCACACTAATACTAACATACCGCTGATGACATGTTTTTAAGAACCAAAAGAAATGAAATTGTGATAACAAAATTAAAAATTGTTAATGATGAATTTCCAGTAATGCTAAATGAAAGTTAAATGAAAAACAATAAAATAAACCTTCACGTGACAGTTGGGAAAGTGATACTGGATGAGAAAAATTAATACAAATAAATAATAATAGGGAACTTTCCAAAGCATTTTTTTATCAATAATATCATTTTGTTCTACCTAGAAGGAGTATTCCCCTAGTATTATTCCTTAAAAACCAATAATAACATGGTAAAAAATAAATGAATGAAGTTTCCCGCGTTTAGAAAGTATTTCTAAGGACCTCTAATGCGCACCAAGCCGGCTTGGGTTTACCTGATTATGCATTTTATACTTTACAGTAACTGTTAGTTAACAAATGTGCATATATTTTTAACTTCAAAACAGATAAGAACACTTCGGGATGATTTTGGCATAAGTGAGAGTTACTCTTCAAAAATATTTACAAAATCATTATCACTTATTAGTAAATATTTAAGAGAATGTATATTTTCAGCTAGTACTGATACAATAATGTTAAATTTACTACTGGCATTTCGAGCACGATACAGATATGTTTTACGCATTATAGATTGTTTAGAAATTGAAATTGAGAAGGCTTCAGATGCTATTAAACAATCTTCGACATGGTCAGAGTAGAAGAAATGCAATACTGTAAAATATTTAATTTCTTGTACTCCTGATCGCATCACATATTTCTTTCTACAGGTTTTGATGATGCCACAATTGTAGAGCATAGTGGCTTTTTAAATATTTTACCACCAAATGTGTTTATTATGGCAGATAGAAGGTTTAAGCACATAGAACATTTACTTGTTGCTAAAAATTGCAAATTAATTAGACGACCAAGTGTCTTCTAATTCGAAATCCACTAAAGCTGAAGTGAAAAAATAGCCTAGCTTAAAGATTCAGGAAGATTATTGACACCAGCATAAGTCAAGCTAATTATTCAGGTCACATGGACGTCGTACAGTGATCCAGAACAGCATGTTCGCGACCAAAATCTGTAACTTCTTGTACAATAGAAATTTTGAAACATTTTTTTCAAGAATATTAAATCAACTGTAAAGAATTTCGTCCATATAAAAGAAAAAAGTATTGAGCCGAATATTAGGAAGTAATCATGAGCGAAAATATAACGTATTAATTCGGAAAATTAAAAAAGAATTTGTTCAAAATCTATTGTGTATAATGACTGTTTTATTGTTTAAACTTTAATTGTATTATATAATACATCTTTTACACTTAATCTTAGTTTAAAATTCATTTACGAAGTATGAAATTCAGTTATTTAATTTCTATTATCTCAGGAAGTAGCAAAAAGTAGCAGCTGAAACTTATAGGGAGGCTTTTATAGACTACAGGGATTATGTACGCTAAACATGAACTCGTAGCTACTTGTTGATAAATAATAGAAATCGCCATGGACCATCCTGTGCGTCGTCAGGGATCATACTCTTTAACGTCACGACCAATATCAACGCGTTTATGACCGTTTGGTATAATTTGAATTTTTTCGCACTTTTAATTCTTTATTGTTTGAGATGAAAAAAAATATATTTTTTTTTTGCTGTTACATAATTTGTTACAACATATTCTTATAATTTTATCAACTTGACAAAAATGTTAAATGGGGTTAACATTTTTGTCAAGTTCGATATTCTTCGACATGTTCCTCTAAGATATGATACCAATACATTATTACTTACATCAGCAAAATAAAGGTAAAGAGCTATCGATCCTCTCTTTATTGAAAAATTGAACAGCACTGTAAAAATCTGCTAAAAATGCCTTCAACTCAATCAAATCAACGCCCTTCAATTGATTCATCTGCGTGTACTATTCTCGAATTTTATTTAATTTATACTTCATCCATTCCATTATATTTAATAATATGGCGTCGATATTCTCTAGTACAGCAATAATAATGATTTCTTCCTAGTAGTTCACTCCTACGGCTTTCACTGTCGCAATTTTCCGGTAATTCAGTTTGACTATGTAAGTTACAATATATATATTGGTTTGCCCAAACATTGCCTATACATCACCCTCATTTTGTCTTCATCAATTCCTTGTAAAACACTGTGTGCCGTTATGTCTTCGATCGCACATCACGGCAAGTTCAGTATCATAAGACGAAGTCCGAATTACAAGAACGTTTGAATTCACGTGAATCTAATTTAGAAATTAAATATAAAAGAGGTTTTCCTATAAACACTTCTTCTGCGCCTTCAAAACTACTGCACCTTACAACTTTAGTCTTAGAAGTAACATATTAGTAGCATCATTTTATTAGCAAAATGTGCGTAGACTTAGAACTAAAACGAGCTTATGTTAATCCTGCCGACTGGACTATGTATGTATTACTGAAACCTGGCAATTTGATGTTATACAAACTAGTGAATTATTCCCTGATAATTATAATGTTATTAGGCATGACCGTCTATTTAATGTACTAAATAAAGAAAGTAGGAGGAAAGGTACTACTTCCTTATAAATCCCATTTTCGAATACAAAAACTTGATTTAAAGCATATAAAGATAACGCAAGTGGATATAGTTCGCTGTAAGTTGTACTTCAACTCTATTAAAGTTTATATATTTGTAAGATACATACCACCTGATATCTTAGTGATGTTCATAACTAACCTCGAATTGCTGAATATTGAACATGATGACCACACTCTTATTATTGATGACTTTGATTCACCGTATTACGTAGCCTCTGACTTTTTTTTATCACAGACGTCAAATTATCAACACCTGTTGAAATTTGTTAACCTTTACCAGGCCAATGATATACTAAACTCTGATCTACGCTTGTTTGATCCACTCTTACCAAATATTAGACCGATAACAGTTCAAAGAAGTGATACTAAACTCTGTTCTACGCTTGTTTGATCTACTCTTACAAAATATTAGACCAATAACAGTTCAAAGAACTGAAACTCCACTTGTTAATGAAGACGCGTACCATACACCATCAAACATTCAATTTTCTTTTCAATAAAAACCTTGTAGTCCTTTTTTTCTGTGAGTTTCAAAAAATAAAATATACAACTTCCGTAAAGCAAATTCCCTTGATTTTTCAAAACACCTCTTTACACCAACTGGTCATTTCTTCGCAGTTTAAAAAAAAATGTGATGCTTTTTAACTCCAAAAACTAATATTTTGTTGAGATCATCCCTATATAGGATCTGTAAGTCCTTTAACAATCTTGATAAGATAATAGATGTCAACTCTTCTTCGTTATCACTTTTCCTTCATTTTAGGTCAACCAATATCAGTAAAATTTATTAAATTATTATGTTTTAATTGTTGAATATTCTGTAATTACGGAGTAAATTGTACGTTCTGTTCCATTGGTAATTAGTGGGACTAAAAAAATATCACATCTAAAAATTATATACATAAGCGTATTGTAAACTAGATGTGTGTTAAAACTTCAATACTCAACTGCTTCTATTTATCATTATTTAAACTTTTTGATATAATAAAAGCGCATAAATACTGATCAGAATTCCATTAATCTAGATTATCATAGGCAAATCGGTTTATTCCTATAATAATATGGATGATTTTTAATTTCATCATTTTGTATGTATGAGAGCATTTGATTACGTTGTATTCTTTCTTCTGCCATAAAGATTTTTGCTAAGTAGCGTATTTATACATTAGAACATGTACAAATGTAAGAACGTTTTATTTTTCCATGTTAAACTTTATTTTTCTCCTCCTAAGAATTATTTTAGCCGGATATTTAGTGCCGCTAAAACAAACAAGCACATTAAGCAACCTCCTTAAGCATTAAAAATAAATTCTTCCTATTACGTAAACGTTTAAAAAGGTGAACCTGAGATAATTAAAGTATGATTATGATAATTTAAAACCAATAAAGTGTGTAACAATAAATACAAGTAGTTAAACTAGGCACATGATAGCAAAATTCGCTTATACAGCAAAATCTAAGATCTTGCAATTCGCAATGTTACTCACGTCTATTTTTAATTGGTTCTAAAAATAGCTACAAAAAGTCGTAAATTACATTTTGTTGCTATTCACCATCGACACGTAGGTCGCATATTTGAAAGATTATTGCAATTATAAAATTTTGTTGCTGTCTATAAGAATGAGTATTGTCTAAAGTCGTACAACAAATAGTGTAGTGTTTTCGAAATGTCATTGTCATTATCAATGAAAACTTTGCCTTCCTAGAATTCTTATGCAATCACAGTAATTATTAGTAATTACTGTGCACGTTCCTGGTCTAAAAATACTTGAAACAGACGAAACTTATTATGACTGTGATTTTATGAAGATTATTAAATTGAATCTAACTAACGAAAGTGTGTGTTTTTTTAACGTGGTCCTTGATCTTTTCGCATTGATATTTAGCATAAATTTAGACGTATGGATTAGTACGCATTATGAGCTATAAATAAAAATTAAGATAATAAAATTATTATGGAGGCTGGTTTTATTTTTATTCGACCTTGTAAATAAAGTGTACCGTAGGTGGTAACTTTAGTGAATGGAAAAAGTGAAAATTTAATTCGACAAAGAAATATCTAATATTACGTAAGTGAATGAAATATTATTGGATATTTTAACACAAAAAAATGGATAGGTGAAGTGAATTGAGTTCAGTCAGCAGTTTATTTTATCATAATTTTGGCAATGATGTAGTGTGTTCAATGTTTTTATAATCTTAATTGATATAATACAGGCTGATCCATTGAAAATAATTGAGAAAAGAATGTATTTGAGTTTTGATTCGCCCTGTATTCAGTTTTGACAGTTTTGAAAAAATTTCACTTTTCTATGAAAGTGGACCAATATCAAAAATCTGTTTGTAAAAGAAAAATTTCAGACTGTGTTGTTTGCAGTATACAAGACCTTGAACCTACAGTGATTTCAATATAAAATTGACCATAGCTTCTGAAACACGCTGTATAATTCAATGAAATTGTATATTGGGCCTGTTTTTCTTCGACAATATCGGTTTCCTAGCTGGACGCCTAGCAAACAAACCAGCATGGACAAATCTCCTTCGAATTGTTCTAGCAGCAATTTCAATTCCTCCACTTTCTTTCAAATGTTCGTTTATTTTTTTCGGGACGATAGAAAGGGATTAGCTTTAGCTAAATTGTCAGTGCGATCTGAAGTTTTATTAGGTCGTCCTGTATTTTTTAATCGGTTACTGTTATCGTTGTCTCTATATCTTTTAATATTACGAGACACAATTGACCGATTAATCTGATAACTTTTTGCGATTTCCGGTTGTTTCATACCAGTAAGAAAGGCAGGAACAATCCTTCCTCTAACATCATCAGAAAGTGATTTGCCGCGACCCATTGCTAGCAGCATACTAAACCCTCAATGCATTATAACCGTGACCTCGATACGTTTCATTTTTGCAGTCACATAAGCGGGAGATTCACACGTGCCTCTGTGTTGTTATATTTTTGTCCAGCGCGCAATTACTAAAAATCGAATATAAAATACACTTTATTGTATCCTTTCATTATTTATTAGTTCTTGTAAATTAGAAATATAACCACGAATTCCGGTTTCATAAGTGAAAATATTTTTATTTTTATGCTAGTGCCCATATTTATCTGTTGCTATAATTATGGCCACTACTTTATATGAAAATTTTAAAGTGTTAAGTTTAAGACTGTACAATTTTCGTAAATAACTTTTTTTGATATCTTACATAATAACGGATATATCGAGCTTTGCCACACTAATGCGTCACCCTGTATATTTGTACCATTTCGACTATGAATAATCAAGGTATAATCTTCCAACGATAATACCTTTTAATTTTCAAATACAAAATAAACACTCCATCATCAAACCTCGTTTGCGTACAAAATTAGTTTCATAATTCAAATATCCTTTCATCTCAAGCAAATTAGGCAGCATAAGTAACCTCGGATGTGTCTGTGGCTTTGTGTTAAAGTTAAATGTGGAATAAGGAAGTACGAATAAGATCCTGGTGTGGCATACGGCGGACTGTATTTACTCTAAATATTTAACAGTTAAAATTAAACCTTCCAAGTTTAGTCCGAACACTCCTGTAATAACTTCAGCGTCGGAGGTAACGCTGCTTAGTTAGTTGAATTACGACTAGGCAATAAGAAAATAATTGTAGGAATATATTCGTCAGCATATGTAAATCACCTTTTGCGTCACCAGGAATTTTCGTCTCCTATTATCGCAATACGAAGAAATACAAATACGAAAAAATGTCAGTCTAGACTTTTACCTTGACTGTTTATTTGAACTAATTTCTATAACCCTACAGTTCATCCTTTTAGAAATACCGATATTTAAAGGAACGGACGCATTAAAAATGAGTTTGGTGTCTATTTTTAAAGGCAGCGGACATCTTTGTATCTTTTGTTAAAATTATATCGAGAGTTTGGCTTGCGTTGCGCCTTAAATTACGAATGTGCGAAGATATTTTTAGGTGCACGAATACGAAATTCCTATATATTGTCCTTTTCCCGCAAATAATTGGAGTATTTTTAATAATAGCTGATTTTACGATTGTAAATTCTACTAATGTGAGGCAACTTTTAACGATGTTTGCTTTAGCGTAAGTGAAATAAGAAATGTGAAAATGTAAATGTGTGAACAAAAATAAAAGTACAGAGATGTCACTTCCATTAAGAATATCTCGAAAAGTATAAAAGCTATGGAAACGGGATGAGGAATAAATATAATGTAGCTGGTGGGAATATATCATAGGGTGAGTCGCCTCGACGTTGCTGTACCAAATACCCTGTCGGAGATCAAACCATTACTGATAATGGAGCACGTTTGCAGACCGCGCCATAACTACGTCCCTGACGGGCAGCGCAAAATTCGCATCATTAAATATGAATTTAATTTGCTAAATACGTACAAGTTAAATAAAATCCTCTGTTTAACGAGTCGCAAGAGTTTGATAATATACATGTAGTGATTGGTAAATAAATATTAGATAAAATATTTAGCTAACCGATCTGGCATATTTTACGTTCATGCTTTGTAAACTTTTATTAAAATAGATATTAATAATACCAGTAGTTATTAAACTCGTTTAATGCTAAAGTATAATTATATTGTTTTTATAACTACACTTTTAATCTGCTATTAAGTGTTAACTGTTGGTATACTGGTTTCAAAAACACTACAAGTTCATGCAACCTTGTAAAGTAAGTATTTCTCTATTAGTTATTACCATTAAAAGTATATTTTACTAGTTTGTTGATTCATTATGAAGTTTATTTTTCAGGAACACAGCCTACTAATTTTATATTTTTCTATTCTATTCATAATCGCTTTTGTTGCTTATAAGAGCCGTCTGACATAAGTCCCCGGAAACACTTCAGCCCATTGGCCTTTTGTATTTATCTCCCATTCCCAGATCCTTGTGCCCTGTACCAATCTGTACAGGTCTTTGGCCGATTGGCCTGTATAGTCTTCTGGGTTCATTCTTGGTTTCCCAAAGAATGCCTGTCTTCTAGCGTTCAAGGCTTTGCATTCACATAAGATGTGGTATGCGATCTCTATTGCCCCTTCACACAGTCTGCAGCTTGGGTCCTCAATGTCAACCCCAACTTTCTGTAGGTATCCTTTCAGTGCACAATGTCCTGTCAGGAGACCTATTACTGTACGAAGGTGATTCCTATTAAGATTTAGTAGTTCGTCAGCCTTCCTTGCAGATGGTTCCTTAATAAAGGATTTGCCATGACTTTGCCTGGTTGTATTTTCCCAGTATTCTTTATGTTGTTCTTGAACCCCTTTCGTATCTGCCCTCGTACTGTGTTTTAAGACACCCCCAGGGCGGGATCTGGGCCCACGTATGAAGACGATGATCCTATCTTCGCTAGCGCATCATCCTTTTCATTGCCTACGATTCTCGAATACCCAGGCACATACAACAAAGTAACTTTATTGCGTTCCGTGAGTACCGTATGCATTCCCAAGTCAGTTTTGATGACACTTTACAGTTCCATAGTGCCCTAAATGTCGCCTGACTATCCGTTACAATATAGATTCGCTTATTATAGTCGCTACTACATGAGCATATGAAATGTTCTTCTCCTTCTTCATATATAAGCTGTAGATCTGCGTGTTCGAACTAACAATAAGCTCAGTTCTGGGATGTGGATTTTCGAACCACCATTTAGGGAAGTTCAGGGCTCTTAGGTTTTCCGATCTTGGCAACTTTTACCCGATCATATCGTGTTTTGCCTGTTAATTATTGACCTAAGTACTCCTATTTCAGTTTTCCTTAAATGGCATTGATTTCTGACATATTCTGCGATAATCTCTGATTTTTGTTGTCAATACTTTTCATAAACTTTTTATTACAATGACATTTGTTTAAATCCTTTCTAATTTTTTCTAAATGTAAATGCAGACATTCCAAATATAGTTTAGTAGAAATAAATATAAGGTAATAAGCAATTTTTTCTAAAAGCAAAAGTGTAAAAGACTACTAATTGATGTCACCATCAGGGGACAGTCTTTTCATATGAGAAACAAAAGGCGTCTACTTCCGAGGTACATATTGTTCGTCATTCAATTAAGCCAAGATTGACTGGAGTGCTTTTTAATGAAGATGTTTGATATTTAATGGAGAAGATATTGCTAGCATTTTCCATCCGACGAGAAGAGAAACGTATTACGTTGCCTTTCGTTGCGCAGAACTCAAGTTACTAGCCGAACGGTAATTAAATAGTACACGTAAAATAAAAAGAAAAAAGGATTCTATTGCTTCGGCGTGACACGTGCGCTCCCGTTAGCACAGAGACAACATGGGATTTGAAATAAATGCTTTAATTACGGCACTTTAATTAAATATAGTTCCGACAGAGCTAATCTGGTCGGGCAATTGGAGCGAAATGAATTGCTTGTAAAGTGTTTTAAATGCTAAAGGATTAGATGCGTAGGCGGGTATTCGAACAGTAATCAGTATTTGCTAAAAAGTTAAGTTAGTGTAACTAATGTTAAAATTAAGATTCGTTTTAAAGAAATCTTCGCCTATTTTTTTATTATTAAACTAGATCTTTCTCCTGATAAAATTTCTTTAAATAAATAATACGAGGGATGCCTTTTATATTTCGGGAATAGAGAACAGAAATTAATCATAGCACATGGCTTTATTGTTTTTCAAAATAATCTCCATGAAGATCAATACACTTTTGCATGCGCTTGAGCCAATTTTCGAAGCACTTTTTCTACTCAGATTGAGATACCTCCAAAATATGAATTTTGAAAGCATCAACCCCTTCTTCAGCTGTCGAAGAACGTTGAATTTTTGTTTGATGTGCGGAAACAAACAGAAGTCATTGGGTGCCAAATCAGGACTGTACGGCGGATGACCCATCAATTCAACTTTTTCAGTTGCCAAAAACTCTCTTGTTTGAACTGATGCGTAAGAGCTCCCATTGTTCTGATGGAGAATGATCCGTCTTCAGCGGATGGTTTCCCTTACTTTTCCGAATACTTTTAGCAAACAAATGGTTGTGTACCATTCAGAATTGACCATCCGACGTTTCACCAATGGTACAGCTGCCACATGTCCGGTTTTTCCGAAGAAACAGGCGACCATTTGCTTCGTGTGCGAACAACTGTTGTGGGATTTGCCTCATCTTCAAAGCTCCATATAGTCGACTGCTGTTTACTTTCGGGCTCATAGACATAGATCCATGATTCGTCACCTGTTACGATGAAATATCGTGATCGTATTTTTGGTGTATTTCGGTCGACCAATCCACACGAGCCCTTTCTTGACCGATTGTCAAATTATGTGGAATCCAACGCGAACAATTTTTTTTGACGGCCACATGTTGATAAAATATCGAATGTATGCTGGTCCCACTAATATCCAAGGATACCTCAATCTCACGATACGTCAAATGCCGATCTTGCAATATCAATTCACGCACAGCATCAATGTTTTTCGGAACAACAACCGATTTTGGACAGCCTTCACGACCACCGGTATACACTAATTTTTGATGGTGCTTCATCGCCAAATGCCGAATTAACTACATCGATGTACTGTTGAGATAATCCACGTCGAAAATTATAAAAAATAATGACACGAAAATGTTAATTCCATTTTTTGGCCAAGATGATTTTTTTAAGCCACTGTAACACAAATATCATACGTCAAAATGTTCAGTTGTCAGGTGGCAGCAGCTGGAACTCCCATTCCCGAAATATCAAAGGCATCCCTCGTAACAAAGAAAATAAAACTTCTAGTTTTAGTAAATCTTATATTGAGTAAAGTATATTTCAATCTGGGATTTCCAATCGCTTATTTATGACTTTACAACTTCTATCTTTTTTGCATAATACTAAACAACCTAAAATAACAAACAACCACAAAAAGGACAGATACTAAAGTGTGTTAGAAATATGCAGGTAATTGCAAATTGTAAAAAATCAAATAGGGTTTTTGTAAACGTAATTATACCTCGCCGATATACTACTTGGGAAAACCGTTATATCAATAAGTAGCTATACAAACACTTAAATTATATTTCTTGGAAATATAAAGATTAATGGATTAAGTTTTGGTCGCACTACTATGCAACCATGATTTAAATCAACAACTAACTAAAAGCAACTATGTATTTAAAAAAGCATATCACATTCATCCGAGACAGATTGTTAATAGAATGGCACATTTGATTTTCTCTATTCATGTTTAATTCGCATTTTTTGTAGTTGCTGCTGGTTTGAATGTAATTGTTTCTAATTATATGAAATATCTATCAAAGGTTACAGAAGTAGATGTAAAAATAGAAAAATTGTTTTTATATTATAGTTAACTTTATATATAACTTTTAAATGTACGAGCGATGTCCGGTTACTAAGGTAGATTTATGAATTATAGGCATACTACTTTACTTATAGAAATCAAACATACACTAAATAAAAGTGTGAACTGTTAGCTACTTTTCAACATAATCGCAGCCAATGTTAAGGCACTTATCCCAGCGAGGCACAAGCTTCACAGTTTCGGTACCCATCTCGCGAACACTTTTCGGTAGCCTAATTCGGATACGATTTCACAAACAGAGCTTTTAGGAATACCGGTCAGTAGAGCAATTTCCCGTATTTTCAACCGACGATCTTCTCGAATCAGCGTATGGACTTTATTGATTCTCATCCCTTTTCGTTGTTGATGGTTTTTTCCGCACACCTTCGGGATCATCGTTCAGAGCTGTGCGTCCACTTTTGAATTGTTTACACCGAACACTAACTCGTAATGCCTTCTTCGTAAGTCTTCAGTACTTTTTTTATGAATTTCGGTAGGTGTTTTACTATTTGCATGCAAAAAACAAATGACCACTCACACTTCAAACTTGGAGTATGTTTCGATCTATCTATATATACTATAAATGAAAAAAGAATTGATAATAACAAAAAGTTAATATACTAATACTTACTAGGCGGGAATCTGCCGGTATAGCGCAGTGGTAAGAGCGCTAGGCATCTGTAGCGGATGTTAATGGTTCGAATCTCCGTTGCGGCAGTCGATTTTTATAAAGATCTCGCCCGATGCCCTTCAATGTTGAGGATAAATCAACACTGCTGTTCTCTTAGAGCGAGGGGAGGCAGTAACAAGCCATACACTTCGCACACACACACAATACACATTTACAGAAACCTAATGTAGAGTGATACAATAAGTCTTAAGGCCGCAGTGTTAAGTCTCTGCATTAGGATACAAGCAAACAAACAAACAAACAAAAAACTAGGCGGGATCAACTAAGAACCAAATCGACTGCCAAATATTTCATCATCTTCTGAGAATTTGGCAGTCGATTTGGTTGTGAAAAAACGATGGAGACGGCTGAGCATTGTCGATAGTGTTGTCGACTTTTTGAAAGAACATTGTTGTTGGAAGATGTCGTCTCTGTTGACTTCTATCCGTATCCTCACTCTCTTCTGAGAAAGATCTGACAAGATCTTCCACTTCCTCGTTGGTGTTCACCTGATGCTGTTCATCTATCTAATCGTCCACTTCTACAATCATATTCTTAAACCCTCTCCACCTAGTTGTTGCGCTATATTAATTATCGTGGTAAGTTGTGGATCAATAGTCTTCAGAACTACGAACCATATCAATCCAGAAATCCTTCCGAGTGCCACCATGGTTTCTGGTTTCAGTTCGTCCATTGCTCCCTTGATAAATACAATTGCATCAGCAACTGTAAATGACTTCCAACATTCAATGAGTTCAATATGGGAGGAATCTTTAACCATCGTGTAAAGCATTTCGAAAACCTGGCTTTAAAATTTTAAATGATACCTTGATCAAGTGACTGAAGCAATGAGGTCGTATTATGTGGTAAGAAACCCACATTTTGATCTTCTGTGACTAGTAATACACGATTCCCAGGAGCATTATCTATTATCAACAGCACTTTGAATGGATTCTGTGATTCGCAAACAAGTCCAGGTTTAGTCATATGACCAACTGCATTTCTACAAAGTACCAACCACGTGAACATTTTCATCTTCTGTGACTATTGATACAGGATGCCCATGGGCGTTGTCTATTATCAACAGCACTTGGAATGGTATTCTGGATCCGCAAACAAGTCCAGGTTTAATCATATGACTAACTGCATTTGTACAAAGTACCAACGTCTGTCCTTAACTGTTTTAAACTGTTTCTTTCCTGTCAGTTTAGAAGTTATTTTAAAATAGTTTACAATTTACTTGCTTGTTTTTAAACGAATTTATTAAATATGATAGCAGACAAGCACTATCTTCTCCGGTAATTCTAAAGGAACTAACAAAATTAGCAAAGTTCAAGTGCATAAACCCGCATGGCAGCTTAAGCAAGTTAACTTACATCGAACCGCGGATACGGGGGTACTACTGTACTGCCATTCCCTAACTGCTGTGTAGTAGGAATTGTTTACCGTGGGTAATATTAATACTATATTGTATAACATACCTGACCTGTTAGCAAAAAAGGCCGAGATTTAATAATCAATCATAAATCTGACAACTTTTGAAAACATAAAAGGCTTTTTGACCTTCCAATTTACTCCGGATATCTTATCTTATATCTAACTACTTTTGAGGTAAAGATTTAAACTTGATTTGAAGACATGAACAAACAATAGATGCATAGATAATAGTATTATACATACTTTTTGTGATAGTGTGAGATAAAACATAAACATACTCCGTCAGGAATGAAAGTCAAAAAAACGAACAAATAAATAGAACTACTCCGAATATGGGTATAAATAGTAAAGCAATTTATGTAATTGACAATTGGGTAACCGATATGAACCGTTAAGAATTGACCAATACAATTTCATTTACATGCATTTGCATATACTCGCTATTACTACGTATGTACTTATTAGTAAAACTACGTATTTAACGTTGCACAGGCACGTCATATATTTTTATGTTCATACGCGGGTATGCGCGTTCTGTTTCTTAAAGAATTTAAACAATAAAATAAATATTCGTACAAAAAAAAATTATTTCTAATTTTACAAATAAATTTGAAGAGGTAAGGGTTTCCAAACGCAAGATGAGTTGCATCATCTTTTGGAGAGAAACAAAAATATAAAATGTAATTAATTAAGGATTGTTGTCCTTACGAAATATAATTCCTACATTTTATTCATGGGTCTCAAACCGATCTTAAGAAACCATACAAACAATTAAAATGTTTTTACTACTAATCTTTTGACATACAATCCATTCAATTCAATCCTTCTATTTATTTTATCCTTTAATCTTGCAAATCTGCCCTTTCACTTGAATTAATCTCAAGTTGACCTTTAGACGTTTCATCAAAGTTTATAGACCGCACAAATCTGAATGTATTTTTAGAACATTACTAATGGATACAATAGCAATTAATGATTCACAATATCCCTTTAATTTTTAAGAAAGTCGGAATACCTGATCTAGTAACGGTAATAAAAATAGGATAATAAAAAAGGGTTTGCGTTCAATGAAAGTAACGCGGAGAAAACTCCCAAAGTAATATCTAATTTGTAGAATACCAAATTATTCTTTGGCAGCGGTAAATATACAAAAACGTTCAAAAGACTCTGATGACCAGTTTCTGACCGTCATACTGAATTCTCACGTCAGAGCTTAACCGTTCCGGCCTTTTCCATTTAATGACTACGCGCAATTTACTAAGAACATTGCGATACCCTTCATTGTTAATTGTAGTTTTTGGCAGGAGAAACTCACAACAGGAGGCCATGGTAATCCCCGAACACAGTCGCAATTGTTTTCAATGCTAATGGCTGAATTTTGAATTTTATGATGGAATTTCGTTTAGACTCTGGAGTAAACGCCTAAGATCTAATCACTTGTAACGATACTTTCCAAATGCGCATCTCATCCCCTATGGTAACGCCAGAGCTTTTCCAATTCGTTTCTTTTTGCGTTCGTTAGACAACATAATTGGTACCCACCGAACGCGGTCTTTATGGAAGTTTAGATTTGAAATGATTTCATGAATTCCTTGGAATACTCGCCATTTCTACCATCTTAGGAACCTTGATTTTGCGGTCTTCCCTTATCAAGCTTTCAACAGCATTTTTCATTAGCATCCGAAGTCCTTTGCCTGCCTAAGTTTAGTTCTGGATCGTCTTACTGTTTCGTTCAACCGGCTTGGAGTTTTTTGCACTACACTTCCGACTTGAGACACCTTGCCCATACACAGGTTTTAACATGTCTTTTACGCATGTCAAACTTTAACAAATGAATATTTACAATATCTAAACCAAATATTATAGAGGCAGATACTTCTATAATCTCTGACCTAAACGATAATTACTACTCGCACACATTCAACAGGCACCTGATTTATCGACGTGGCACGCTTACACAAACAGAAAACAGTACCTGTACCTTAAATCGGACCCCCCCCCCCCTCGAATAAGAGAGATACTGCATTGCATGTAACGTATTCATTCCATAGCATCTATTCTATAGCAACGTGGCCGTATTACTACTTCTACAGCTGAATCGCCCAACAGATGTACTAGCAACACTTCATCAGCACGTCATATTTTGTTTATTATTGGTCAATGGGACGGCTTGGTTACAATAGAACAGTCTGTCAAATTTCCTTACTATAGTTTTGTTCCAACGGCATTGTGCAATGCGCATGCGTCTGACGTACTTCGGACAGTCAGCGAGTCCAGATGAAACAAGGCCATTGAGTTACAGGGGCAATGTCAAACACTAATTTATCGGCATTCATTCTCATATAACGAGTATATGGCGGTGTGAATCGGACTTTTCGATGTTCGAATGCGAGGGGTGTCCCTACTGCAGTTATTTGGCGATGCAATTATACACAAATAGTGTCATCCTTGTTCCCCAAGTATGGTTGATGCAAGTTTCGTTTGACATATTAGTATGTAAATTAAGTGTCAAATTATTTTGTTGTTTGGTACATTTTGTAGAAAAATTGAAAGAACATTATAGACATTATATTTTATTCAATTTATCAATCCCTCTGTACTTCTGTTATAGTCACTATTATATTACTTTGGGTATAGAAAAAAGGATAAAGCCAGAGTGCTTGTAACTCCCGTAAACATAGTTTTGAAACTATTAAATTTATTTTGCGATTTTGCATAAAATAATCAAATTTCAACTCTCCAGTAGATGATGAAAGCCCACATTTCGTGACGTGTACCTCAATGTTGTGACTCACATATTATTAAAAAAGGGAAAAAGGCAACAAAAAATACGTACACCGCAGGTCTAATGTAAGATTATTTTCAATTTTATAAATATTGGAAAAGGTCAACGCTAAAACTGAACACATTCGAGGCTCCGAGCTCTGAAACTGAAAACATTATAACCTTGAAAGGGACTGTAGCTAAAAATAGCATATCAATAAATAAATATTGTGGCGGCGGTGTGTGCGTGTAATTAACGTTTTTTTTTTGTTCGGACGATTACAGGAGGAGGTCGGTTGAAATTGCGAAGTTAGCAGACGTACATATGTATGTGTGTATCAGGCGTACGTTGATAATAATGAATCGCTGGTTTATTTTTATCCATGCCCTGCTTTCTGAACTCGATTTGCTATTATACATTCCCTCGATAGCAAAGGGTGATTTGAAATTCATTAGACTCACGATGTCCGACGGGACTATAATTAAAACGAAAAGTTCAGTGCGATACACAACGCTTTCATTTCGATTAGTAAATCAAATCCCATCTAATAGAAGCAGGTGAAACTTACTCCAAGAACTTATTATCTTACATTCTTGGTTATATGTCGAAAGCTCTCACAATCACTGGTGAGTTTCAAATCCTCGACTCCTGTCGCTGCCATTATCTGAAGCAGGTCCTCTTTCCACTAGTCCACTGCATCGTTAAAAAAAATCTTTGTCGTGATCTGCAAACCATTCCTCAATTCAAAACCAATTTCATCAGTTTCTTCCAGAGTGCAACGATTGGCGAATTGTTACTGATCGTTGTCACACCTGACACATTTTTCGCGACATTTTTTCAAAATTTTCTGGCGTAATTTAGTTAGAAACTCTGTTGCCGTGATACTTCTACTCTGTTCCCAGTAATCTATCAGAACTATCCCGTTTTTGTCCCAGAAAACTGATACAATGATCTCGGCCAGTCGATTTTTGAACACGGAATTTTTCGATTGTGTAGAACCAGAATGCCCCCTCCCTTTTGGATTGCTGATTAGTCTAGTGACGGACCCATGGTTCCTCCATAGTATCAAGTCGATCCAAAGAATTTGAGAAATCTTCTTCACAACGGCGGCAGATTTCCTTCGACGTCGACTCGAACGCGCTTCTGATCAGCATTCAAGCATTTCAGAATCCATTTGACCAAAAGCTTTCTCGTGACCAAGTCGTGATGAACGAAACACGTTCATAGAAAATGTCCAATGCATTGTGCTGATGTATATTTAATAATACTCTATTTTATGTACACAACTGTTTATCATTTTTCGAACCCCCCTCAGCGTCGCGTCTATCGTGCCACTTAACCTCTACCAACCTAAGTAATGCCCAAAAGATGAAGTATATAAAAAATATATTTAAAAAAATATACAAATATACCTCTGAGATCACACAACACGTCTGATTGTACAGTTCCAGGCATTCCTCACGTACAGACAGATGTTTCGGACTGACTTAATCCTCATCAGTGCACGTCTGAGGAATGCCTGTCGCTCGTTCAATACTCCGTATCGTTAACCAAACGTTAGCACATGTTTTTAAGGAAATTCCCAGAGACATCTAACGCCCAACCGCGTTCATGGCGTAATCTCATCTGATTTATCTGATTCATCTGATTTAAGTAATGCCAACTTAAATATACGACACAATATATAACCTTACTTCTAGCCCCTTTCTTTTAATTTAAATACATATTCTTTTCAAAAATAATATTGTGTTGAACGGGTTAACTTCTGCGGCTTCGTTGGTAAGGTGTCCCTAAGGTTCCTACCGAATAGGACCTTTGCTGGAGAATTTCGACAGGACAGGTTTGTATTGCCGTACTATTAGCTACTACTACTTTCAAGTTGGAAATCTTCACATTTTTTCATGATTCGTTTCACTATCTGTACAGCTCGTTTAGCGTATCCATTACTTTGAGGATACTATGGACTACTTAGTATGTGTTTGAATCCATATGCCTTTTCAAATTTACGAATTTCATAGTTGTCAAACTGAGGTCCACCATCCGAGTATATCTTTGGTATATCCAATTGACAATTATATGAATTATATCCTTTGTTTTTGTTTTCCCCATCTTATGAACCAGAGCGTATTGCGAGAATATATCATATGACCAAGTAGTTCACATTTTTATAAATAAATAAATCAGTCGCTACATGTTCGAATGGTAACTCTGGTAATTCTCTTGGTTGCATATGATCTACTTCCTGGTTTTGATTTTTTAAGCAAGCGTGGCAATTTTGTACCACATTCTCTATGCACTGATTTATGTTTGGCCCCCATACTGTACTTTCTTCTCTTATTTGCAGCTATTTATCCCTTGGTATCCAATATGAATTTTTGCCAAGATCCCTGTACAATGACGGAGGTATTATAATTATGTCTTTGTAATAGAGAGTTTCGTTGTAGATGGTAATGTCATTTCTATATTTATAATATGGTACCTGATACAGTGCCATATGTTTCTTTGCAGGCCATCCAGATTTAACGTGATTAAAGATATCTTCCAACTTTTCCGTTTATTTTCGTGTTACGTATTCTTCGTTGGCTTGTATTTCTTTCTCCATGAGTTTTGATATTACGTTAACATGGTATATGACATGACATCTTCCTTCAAAACATCCTCGACATTTCTACCACTCCGAAGTGGATGTCGTGACAGTGTGTCTGGCGTATAAAACTTTTTACCGGACACATGTTTAATGTCGAAATCAAAATGAGTCAGTCGTAACCGGAATCTTTGTAATCGTATCGATGTGTCATTAATATTCTTCTTCTTTAAGATAGTCAATAATGGTAAATGGTCAGTTTGTATTGCAAAACGTTTTTCAATTAGATATTCTTGTAGTATCTCGCACACCCAAACTATGGCTAGTGCCTCTTTTTCAATTTGAGCGTATCTCTGTTGAGTGTCGCTTAGGTGCAAGGCAATTCTGGGTTTATTCCATCAAGTGCAGTACGTGTACGGGCTCTCAGTTCGTCCAAATTACGTATTTGCATATTATTATAAACTTTACTTTTCAGAAAACTCGAAAGAAAGCAATCGTTTGGATACAAATCAGCTGATCTTTTGAAGGTTCATGTTAGGTTTGTGAATGAGAATTTGTACGGAATCAATAACTAATGGCTTAATGGAAAGGAAATTTAGCATGTTTTAATGAATAAATGTAAGATACATCCCGGAAGTTCTGAGTGTTGACCTCACCATTTATTATCTACTATGAGACTGTTAAAATATTGGGATATAGTAGAATTTGGCTGTTTTTAATAAAGTGCAAAATTTCAACTTTGAATGAGGAAATTATTTTATTCTAATTGTTAACTAAGGCAAACAAAACAAAATAAATGTAGCCAAGTCAGTAAAAAGTGTTTTATTCTAAATTTCTACGTTTTCATTTAATAAATTAGACATTGTTTCACATAAATCTATTCGGTTTATTTTATCCTCCTCGAAAAGCTCTTAATGTTGTGTATTTTGTATGGCTTATAATTGAATTCTTTCACTGTTTTGTACTTCGAACTGTAGTATACTTCAAAATGTTAAAGCCGATCCTACATACCGTTCTTGTACATAACTTAGGATATTCAGATTGATGTTTTCTGTTAGAACGTGATTGGTTTTATTTATTTTTATGTGAAAACACAACCGTCTGCTTTGAATTTGTTAAAAATATTTAGAATAGTTTTCGTACATGCTACAGGCCTTCAGGATAATCGACTGAAAACATATCCGTAGCCCGTTTTAAATTATTATTCTTCTGGTACAACGTTATCATTTGCACCTTTTCATGTATGTTTTACCTGTTTAAATAAATTTTCTACTTTTCAATGAAATGTATTTAATTTGTGATTGATGTATGAGTAAATATAAAGCACAAATTAATAAAGAAATATTTGTCAGAAATAATGGTTTTTTTCACACTGACGACGCGTTAAAATGTAACTGGTTGCCTACTATGTCGCTTAACATTACCTGTAAGAAATACCTATGTGTAACGTTACAAAAAAAGCTGTGTATATTGGCAATAGTAATTTCATTGACGAACTCTGTCTATTTACTTGTCATCTGTCTTTATTGTTTATTAATCTTTTCGTTATTTTTCTTGGCTTTCGATGTACATATGTAACTGTTCTTTTTAAAACTGTTAATCATTGTTAAATATAGTGCAATAAATTATCACCATAATTCAAATGAAATAGTGCTACGCCACGGCAAGTTTTTCAAATTTTCAGAACTGCCAACTAATGTAATTTAAGTTGACTACATTTTTAATCACGTAGTTTTGGGAATTGCCGCTGGCTCTATAATACATGTAAAGAATACATAATACTTTTGCATAGATCCAAAGTAATACCAATGGTAATACTTTTATATTAGAATTTAATTTGTTTAGATTTTCTTATTCATCTTGCCGCTCTCGGTAACATTTATCAATGTTGTTCCTTGAATCGGGGCCGCTTAAACACGCCGCAAGACAAGGGTCTTATCGTACCGACATTAAATCAGCAATACTCCGCTTGGTAATATTTCTAGAAATTCATACAAGGATAGCATACATATGCACATAGTTAATTTAAATAATTTTTTTATGATAATTAATTTCAGTTAATCAGCTCTTCATCAACTCATAGCCTTGTACGTGAATTACGAAAGAATAAGCGGGTAGCTCCGTGTATTATAAAATTCTAAATTTAGGAAACATTCTTGGCAGCCGGTAAAATTGGAGCAAAAATCGTAAACCAATGGATGCATCTAAATACATTCAGTATCGAAATTTTTTTACTAAAGAGGTTGTACGATATAATTATTTTGGCGCTTCCAGAGTGTAGGCAGTCTATGTATGTATGTTTAGCATGTAGTTTTATGTACGGCGTTTGATTATACGACCTGAAGCGTAAATTTGCAGCAACGCATGACGCGCACACAACACATGTTTCAGTGCCACTACAATAGTTAAATAATATCTAATTTTAATTACATCAATCGCGGTTACGTCTATGTGCGGCACAAAAATAAATACAATAAAAAAATGAATACAATGTCTCTGGGTTGAAACCTCCTTAGACCCATTTGTATTGCCCAACGACGTGCGCAGGACATCCGACATCGCCATACTCAAGACCAATATGCGTATCATGCAGGAAAATCACAGAGACAGCTCTTCATCACTTATTGGAAAGAGTTGAGTACGCTCCGGAAAATAGGGAGGTGCTGTTGTGCACCTTCTTAGATATAGACGGAGCTTTTGATAGTACCTCTGCAACATATATCTCCCTAGCATTGAGGAAAAAAGGGATCAATGAAATAAGCTGCAGATTGATAGACTGCATGCTAAAAGGAAGGTCAGTTTACACGACCCTCATGGACCAAGAAGGACCCAAAACCTAGGGATATGCGGATGATCTTGTCACCCTAACTCAGGGTAAATTTAAGAACGTAGTACGAGACAGAATGCAGAATGCACTACAAGTTGTACAAAAATGGATCAAGGAAGAGGGACTTAAAATAAGTCGTCCTAAAACGACCACAACAGCATTCACAAGAAGGAGGAAACTGGACGGCCTAGGACGGTTGAGACTCCTGGGTGACGAAATAAAGTTGTCTGAGAAGTAAAATACCTTGGGGCCATTCTGGACCCAAGGCTTACTTGGAACAGACAGCTTCAGCGAGTCAAAACCAAGGCAGAGACAACACTTATGTTGGCTAGGAAAGCCCATGGAAAAACGGGGGATTAAAACCAAGAATGATGTACTGGACGTATATCATGGTGGTTAGACCCATGATTACTTATGCATCCTTGGACAAAGGTGCAGCAAGTGCTATAACCGGGCTCAGCAAGATACAGAGGCTTGGGTGTTTGGGCATCACAGGAGCAATGCGGACAACGCCGACAGCAGCAATGGAATTCCTTCTAAACTTCCCACCACTTCATGTGGTGATAATGGGGTAGGCTTGAATGGGGTATTCCCAACTGCTAAAATCCCCGAGCAGCGGATATACAGTATTGAGGCATTACAAAATTGGCATGTGAGAGGAAACCTATTGGGAATCAAAACAAACCAAATGATTCCCATATATACATATATTTAACAGGAATTTCGAGGTAGAAATCACGGATCGTAAAAGCTGGGAAAAAGCAGCATACAAGGACAACCTCGGGAAGCTGTCGTGGTTTACAGACAAGTCAAAGACCGAGCATGGATCTGGAGCTGGAATATATAGTGAGACGGGGGATACGAGAATTACCATCCCACTGGGAAAATACACCGCTGTGGACAAGCAGAGATGTACGCTATATTGCATTGCTCAATAGAAAACAATAAGAGGGCTTACGGTAACAAGCGGATCTATATAGACACTTAGGACACTATAGAACGCTAAAGTGACATCAGGACTGGCTTGGGAATGCATTCGGGAACTGAATGTGCTCGCGGAACGCAAAAAAAGTTACTTTGTTGTGGATGCCTGGGCATTCGGGAATCGTAGGCAATGAAACAACCGAATATAGGATCATCGTCTTCATACGTGGCCCCAGAACTTGCCCTGGGAGTGTCTAAAACACAGTACGAGGGCAGATACGAAAATGGATCCAAGAACAACACAAAGAATACTGGAAAAATATAACTAGGCAAAGTCATGGCAAAACCTTTATTAAGGAGCCACCAGTAAAGAAGGCTGACGAATTGCTACATCTTAGTAAGAATCACCTTCGTCCAGTAATAGGTCTCCTGACAGGACACTGCGCACTAAAAGGACACCCACAGAAAATCGGGGTTGAAACTTGGAGACTGTGTGAAGGGGCAATAGAGACTGGATACCACATCTTACGTGAATGCAAGGCCTTAGACCCCAGAAGACAGGCAATCTTTGGAAAACCAAAAATGAACCCAGAAGGCTAATAGACCAGCTGATTGGTACAGGGCACAAGGATTTGGGAATAGGTGGTATAGTACATGGGTACAAAAATGGAAGATAAATACAAAAGGCCAAGAGGCTGAAGTGTTTCCGGAGACTGTATCGTATTGCGCAAATTCAATATGAATTCGATAGAAGAACTTTTAAAAATACCTTTTTTAAGATGGAGTTTTGAATACAAAAATGAAATTTAGTAACTACGACAGCCTACGCCCACAATAACTTTAAATCAAAATGAACAACATCAATTTTACAAGATTTCGAATTACTGATGCTGAAAGGTCTTGGTTGAAATTCTTCTGTTGAGGGATTAATATTTTTATTATCTGTCTTCAAACTTTCTAAACTTATAAATGACTATCAGAATCTTCATGATCGGAAATTGAAATCACCGTTCAATTAAAAATATATAAAATCGCTCAATAGTGCAGTTGTCGTGTTCCGAATTATTGCGTGCTCAAAACAGCTGCCAGAAAAAGGGCCGATATCTCTAAATACATTGCTATTTATGCCAACAGTGTAATAGGACAACGTTTCAGAAAAACCGTATTCGCTATTATTACACAGAAATCCCGAAGATGAACGTGAATTTTGGAACTGTTTCAAACCCTTGACGTAATCGCCCATTGTATGTGTATATTTAATCTAACCCGTAAGTATATTTATACTTATTACGCCTATTACATCATCAAACTCAAACTCCTATTTCCATACATCAACTTACAACAAATATTAATACAGGGTAAATGACTACCTAGAGCTATATCTGTGTAATTTGTTGTAAAACAAATATTGTTGTGTCGCACACGAATAATCTCTTCAATTAGGAAGTTGTCCCATCCCAGCCGGTGTAATGTAGGGTTTTGAAACGTAGGCGTGTGTTCGTTTTGCGAGAACTTGAATGCATTTGAGCGTGTATTTATTTTTAATACATATTAACATTGAAAATGTACGCTCGGGCCGTTTTCATGACGCATTGAATATATTTATAAACGGTTAATTTCCAAATTTATAATTTGAATCTATTCCAATGTTGTCAAGGGTAAAATTGATTACTGTTTGGGCTTTTTGGTCGTCTTAATTAATACGTTGTTTTACTGGTTTTAATCAGCTAACAACGGTCCCTGTCTTAATGCATGTGTTAAAGTAGTCGTTGCTTTATTACGCTCATATAGTATCTTATTAATGCATACATTTATCAAGAAACGAGTAGGTTGCCCCGTTAATTTTGTAGGGTAGAATTATTTCGAAAAACACAAATTTTACACAGATTTTAGATTAAAATAAAATAATACGCATGGATAGCAAATGTCTACATACATAATATACAAATTCACTACCCACGTAACAACAGATAATTTCAATATTGGCATTATAATCTATAAAGATATAAGATAAAAAAATTATTATATGACGAATTACGTCGATGCTTGAAATGGTCGCTAGTCAAATATCATTTGCTACAGCAACTAAAATTTACGACTTACACTCAAGGATGGGACAAGAAAGAGAATGCTTTGATGTCGAAACTGTAAAATTTACGTTTATATTTATCTTGTCATGTATATGTACTATTTGTGTTACTTGTGTGACATTTGTTCTTTAAAATATACAAATACCAACTCCCATATAAACACCTGAATTTTCATACTTTATACTTAAATACTGTAGAACATCCAGACATTTACTAGTATAACCAGAAATGATCCTAAAACTGGCGCCTCCACCATAATTTGTACAACTGGAACTAATTTTTTTGGTCGTCTCAGTAGTGTTTAAGCATTTCAAGCCACCGTATCCTCTTATTTTATACGAATTCTTCCTGTTTATCTTCTGTTCAGTTCCTTCATGATTATGTACTAGACCACCGCTAGATATTGTAAGCTCAGGACCGATTGTAAATACTTTGGCATTTAACTTTCTTCTTCGAACACACCTGCAGAAAAATTCACGTCTTTTCAGTTCTTTTTCTTTAGAGAAATAAAGGAGTAAATCTTTAAACCGTATACTTTTCACTAACATGGCATCTTATAAGACCGATATTATTGTTGGTGGCCACTTTAGTAAAACTAACTTGCGAATATGTGAATTACTCTAGAAGCGAACTAAGAACTGACTGGCTAAAGTTAGATATTTATTTAATTATGGGTATTAGTAATCCTTTTAAGTTAAGTTTTCGAAAAAAAAATGTATTTACAGCATAAACACTCAAATGAAATTGTCAAACATACGAGGGTGGTATGATAAATACCTGTGTCCAGAAAAACAACGCAATTATTTTGCATATAGTATATTTATTTTTCGACATAATCCTCTTCTAGCTTCATACAGTTCGTCCAACGATGTTCTAACTTTTTTAAACCATTCAAGTAATAAATGTTGTGAAAAATAGGCATCTGTTTCTGCAATGACATCTTCATTCGACCTAAACCTCTTTCCAGCAAGCTATTTTTTTCATATTAGGAAAAAGAAAAACATCGCAGGGGACCAAATATGGCGAATATGGTGGATGGGGCAAAACTTCGTACCGTAACTGACCCAGTTTTGCTATTGCAATTCCCGGCGAGTGGACCGGCGCGTTATGATGAAATAGGATTTTTTTCTTCGGTAGGTGTGACCTTTGCCTCTTTACTTCAGCGTCGAACCGGTCCCATAAATTGGCATAGTACTGACCCGTGATCGTTTTTCCTTTTTTCCAAACAATCCTATTAAGATGATACCTCGCGAATCCCAAAAAATCGTCGTCATAACTTTTCCGACTTATGGTATCGTATTTGCCTTCTTTGGTGAACGTTCGCTGGGAAAAACCCACAGTGCTGACTGAGCTTTAATTTCCCGCGTGTGGTAATGAATCCATGTCTCATCAACGGTCACATAATACCGTAGAAAGTCACCCGTATTACGCTTAAATATGTCACCCATCTCGCGAATAGTTTTCTCATGCCCAATTTTTCGTGCAGGATATTTTGCACACGTTCAATTGAGATATTTGTCATCTTAGCAATCTCTCTTATCTTCATGCGACGGTCTGTTAATACGATATTATTCAGTTTATTGACCATATCGTCCGTAGTCATCTCAACCTGCGGGGTGCTCATCAAAGACGGAGGTTCGGCCACGCTTAAATTCAGTAAATCAGTATCTGATTGTCATCGATTTCTGCAGACGTTTTCCCATTCAATAAAGAAACCTAATCACTGACCGGTATTGTTGTTGTTCCATGATTGCAAGAATACATACACTTAGTCACTTTCAACAGCTATAAAAACTAAAGTACGTGTTGAATCTTTCCGAAATTTTGATAGATATTGACTAAAGAATAGTACTCACAGTCGGTAATGCAGATTTTCACACAAAGCGCCACCTGTCGTCAAAGACGGGTACTTCCCATACCATTCTCGTAATTATGAAACATACATCCCTAAAGTGAAATATCCTTATTAAATTAGCTATATTATCCTTTTATTACCTAAACTCTTCTAGTGGTGAGAATACCTGTCGGATTATCAAATGATTCTGATAATGCAGGTAAGGATAACTTTTAGTGGTGGGATAGGACCCGCCGTTTAGATAGGGTCATTCATCGACATGATAAAAACCCCAAACTCACACTCAAATGCTCGAAACTGTAGTTGGAAAACAGAGATTTAAGTTTTGGAGTGATCGCCATAGTCTCCAGACCTAAATCCCGCTGAACAAGTTTGGCGTCATTTAATTGTATCTAACATATTATGAGAGTAATATCTATGGGAACGAAAAGAAGGCTACTTAAAATCAAATCGTTTTCGATATCAACAAGTGAGTCATGGTGTGGTATATTCATAATAGATTCCAAAAATAATAATAGCGCAATCGGGCATCATAATGACAAAGTAGGTTAATAAAAAGCTGGTACGTTCATCTTCAAGCTGACCTAAATAATGAAGATATATTTGTCTTTTGTTATTGTCGTTGAGTATGAAAGTCTAAATAAATAAAGATGACAATTATTCTATTAATATCATCCGGAGTTATTTTAACTTAGGGAAACTTCTCAACCGAAACCAATTTTTCATTAGCATGGATGCTAACGGTGGACGGAAGAAATCAAACAACAAATAAAAAAATACGATTAAATGGCAGGTGTACCTAAATAAGAAGACAGATAATAACTAGAAAGAATATAAAGAACAGAGAATGAAAGTTAAGAAGCTAGTATTGCACTCCAAACGAAAAAAATGGAAAGAATTTGGAGACCAGCTAGAGAAAGATAGTAAAAGTAATCAAAAACTGTTCTTTAGAGTAGTAACAAATTTGAGGAGTAATGTAGAAAATCTGATAATTAAAAACGAACAAGGAGATGTACTCACAGACGAAAGAGATTATGAAAAAGTGGATGGAACATTTCCAAAAACTGTATAGTGCAAGTTATGATATAGATCAGGAAGAGGAGAAATCAGAGGTGCATGAGGAGGTAAATAAATACACGAATGAGGATAATAGTATAAGGTTTGAAGAATTAACAGATGCCATACGAAGTCTCAAAAATGGCAAGGCACCGGGGAATGATAAAATCACAGCGGAAATGATGAAAAACATGGGCGAAACAGGTACAAGATTTTTATTAAGAATTTTTAATGAAGAACCGCATGAGTGGGAAATTGGATTAATCATACCAATGTTCAAGAAAAACTGTGAGAACGACAGAGGCATACCGCTGATTACCACAACAATGAAAATATTTCAAAAGACGATTAAGAAAACAAATTGAACCAACTTTAGACGAAGAACAGCGCGAATTCCGCGCAAATAGAATTGCTCAAGACCATGTGTTTACTATAAAAGAAATTATAAACAAGAGAACAGCGAGAGCTCAACCAGTCTTTTTTTTTTTTGATTTATTGATGTGGAGAAAACCTTTGATCAAGTTCTCAGATATAAAATATTGTACAGTTTATGAAATAGAAACGTAAACTGTAAATTGATTTGAGTTACTAAATGTCTACATATATAAGAAAACTAGTAGCAGTGTTATAAGTAAAAACATGAAGTCGGAAACCTTCAACATTAAGCCGGGAGTACGGCAGGGAGGATGTCTAAGTCCACTACTTTTCATCGCTTTTATGGATGATTTAATAAAAGAAACTAAGCAGATGACAAAACCACTAAATGTAGGCCATAGGAATCTTGAAAGAGTAAACATCACAGAGTGCATGACGGTATGGCAATTATTGCAGGCAGGGAAAAGACTTGTAGCTAAATTTAAATATTTGGAACAACGTATTAAAAAGAAATGGGATGAAAATGAATAAAGCAAAAACAAAAGTCATGGCCATAGGAATGCAAACACAAATTCAAATTAATGTCGATGAGGAAAGAATAGAACAGGTCAAAAGTTTTGAATATTTGGGAACAATTATAGAAGGGACAGGAAGACAGGAAATGGAACTGACTAAGAGAATAGAGAAGGCCAATAAAGTATACCAAGCAATGAGAAAATGCCTTATAAATAAAACAGAAGTAACCAAGCTAACGAAAATGAAAGTTTACAAAGCCATTTACAGACCCATCCTTACTTTCGGCTGTGAATCGTGGGTTTTAACTCAAAAAGAAAAAAAGGTATGATTCATACAGCAGAAATGAGGTATTTACGATGGGTTCAATTACTAGAGTCAATAGAGTTGGGAACCAAGACATCAGAGAAAAACTAGAAGTAGAAGCAGTAGAAAATTACATAGAGCGCAGATAACTCGGATGGTGGGGACACTAGCAGAGGCTAGGACACAAGACACCAGTTAAAAGAATTTGCGAAGCTAGAGTGACTGGGAGGAGGAGAGGAGTATTATCCCACATCTCTTTAGGTCGCTAAGGAGGTGTGGGATAATTCAGTTTCGAACATTTTACGAAGAAAAGGAAAAACGTGGTTGGAAGTGAAGAATATGGCAGTGGACAGAGAGGATTGGATCAATTTTATCCAGAACTGAAACAAAGCTCACCTTACACCCTTGTGGGTAATTTAGGTTTTTTTGATTGTATATGGATGCATGTAGGTAGGTAAAGTGTCTTTTGCAAAATTGCTGTATTTTAAAGCATTCAATTTGTAAGAATATATATTAGATATAATGATATAACGTTTCGAACGCACTAATACATATAAAGAAAGGAACACCTAATAATGTGCTAGCTTCTTCATTGTCCCCGTTTTCCATTTATATTAACTCCACGTGTTTTTCTTGCTGTACCCATAAATACGTCCTCCACGCCGCTGCCGCCTCCCTTCCTACTAATGCCCGCCTTTAAAAATAGAACGGCAGGTTATTTTTAGAAACCTACACAAAGCTATATTGATCAAATCTACTTCGGTATCACCTTTTCGGGCTTCTGCTATTTTTAGAACGCGTCTTTGCCTCCAATTCAGTTACCACAGGTTTTTATTTTATTATTATTTCTTGTTCGGCGCAATTTATATACCAGACCGTGAAAATAAATCCACTTTCTCGTATCGCGAAGTAATTTCTATTAACCGATTGTTAGGAGCGTCCGTTGAAATGCGTATACTCATGCATAGGTGTGCAAAGTAACAGCACAGTAATAAAAATTGCATATTCCATATACAGGCTGACGCATTAGTGTGGCAAAGCTCGATATATCCGTTATCATATAAGATATCAAAGAAAGTTATTTACGAAAATTGTAGCCACTCTTAAACTCAAAATATTAAAATTATTTTCAGATCACCTGGGTGGACCAAACATACGTTTCTTTAAATGGAACATCCTGTATATTATTTCGGATTTAGGTTAAGCTCATGCCTCACACCCCCAACATAAAATTTCATTAAATTATACAGCGTGTTTCAGAAGTTATGGTCAATTTTATATGCAAATCACTGTTGGTTCAAGGTCTTGTATACTGCAAACAACACAGTCTGAAATTTTTCTTTTACAACCATAGTTTTTTGATATTGGTATTTTTATAGCAGTGACATTTTTTCAAAATTGTTTTAACTGGATCAACCTGTATTTTATATCATAAAAAGAAAGAATAGTTCAGTTACTTTCATTTCTATTAAGCACTCTATATCTAAAGTCATAAATTTCTAAGATATTTTAAAGTCTTTTTATAAAAGTAATATAACGAGTGTAGCTAAGAGATTATGTAATTGGACCACATTTTTTGGAAGGACGATTTGAGGTCAAGTTTATTGAGACTTTTTAGAAAATCATTTACCGTTGTTATTGGAAAATGTTCCGCTAAACGTTCGTGAAAGGATGTGGTATCTGCACGATGGAACTTCGTTACGTCACACTAGGTTAATACACCATCTCGTAAACGTCAATTTCCCTGAAAGATGGATAAGGAGAGGGGAACTAATTGAGTGACTAGCTTGACCACCGGAGTTCACTAAAATTGACTTCTTCATGTGCTCATATATAAGTAAAAACTTTATTAGTTTGTGCGTGACCCTGTATACCAACGTATATAGAATATGCATTCCGTATATTGATACATGCAAACACTTGAAGCAAAAATGACACTAGGCCAGGAGCAGGTGGGAACTATAAGTATACCGTAATATGACTCAAGTTAGCGTGAAAGTTTCCGGGGACACATGATGTGCTCCGGTAGTTGTGCCATCTGTTGGTCTCAGAGGTAGTGCTATATCAGTAATTTCACTCTCTCTCATCATTTTAATTATATATCATAGCGCCATCTGCGAGTTTCAGATGTTGCACTAACAAATATTGGACGGAGTATTTCTTATACACGTTTATCCACATCGGAACGGGGGATTGCTTTGTGAATGACAAATTCTACCAATGTTACTTTATGGAGGGTTCGAAAATATTTCAACTGCGGCCAAACAATAACCGAGTCTATCGTAAGCCACCCCCCTCACTGCTTCGAGATTTCTAGGGGTTATTGTCTCTATTATCTCTAATCTTTCATTTCATACTATTTTGTTTTCTTTGTATTGTATAATTAAATACAAATTGTATACTTGTGTGGGCGGTCCAACGAATAATATATATCACTTAATTGAAACCAAATGTCCGGACCAGCACAATATTTAATATTGAAGGATTTGCAATAGTTGTCTTTTTACTAGAAAACGAAGCGAATAATTAACTTCTCACCTAAATATGTATTAATAAAATACAAATGTGTACTTCTGCATAAAACAATATCCGGCAAAAATCCATAATAAGAAATAATGTACCTACGCACAATATGTACTATAAGATGATTCCTTTGGTTGGCACATTAATCGAATTCATTTGTTTATCGGGTCATGGGCAAATGATGTAGTATATATATATATATATATATATATATATATATATATAACTATCTCGTTTTAGATTTGACGTCAATGGCGCCATCTAATTTCAAACAAGGGTACTTATCAAATGCCCCTCGTATTGTTTACTGATAATCTTGGGTTATAATTCACTTTTGATTCGTCCCTCTACAATATGTTATGCCCTTTGAGTGCAGACCAATTCCGGTAGTCGGTGGCGAATAAGAGACGATTCTGTAGATGTCTAAGAAATAAATACTTACAACTGCTGGTGGTAAAATATTAACGTTGTATTTATTGCTAATTCTAACTAGACCACATAAATAGCCGCTAGTAAATCTTTATATTTTACTTTTAACAAAGACACAACCGGTTATTTTGGACCAATTTAGATTTCACTGAATTTATTATGTGGATACCATAAAGCATTTGGTACCACATTTATTTCCTGTTTAATATTTTACTCTAAAGCCCCAAGAGATAAGATAAATTTACTTATTCTAAATACATACATATATGCAACCGCAATCCAGGGAAACTAATGTATTATCACTACTAACACACCACAAACTTTTCAAGGTACTATTAATATATTATTGCGGAAACATTGATTATAATTAGAAATAGTATCGTTGTAAATTTAATAATCGTGGTTTACAAATTCTGATTTTATAAAATAATAAAAAGAAACTTGTACTGTAAGTTCCACACTGCTACTCCAAAACTTTCAGTCTGTATAATTCCATGTATTTGTAATATGTGCAGTAATGAGAGAAATTTTGTAACGCAACACTCAAGGTTATTGATGAGTGCTAATGTTATAATTTTTTTCTTATTAGCAAATACATACATTTAATACCTTAATTTGATATAAATATGTACGTCAAACTATTGTTCCCTTTACGTTTTCAGAAACGTTACTTAAGTAGGTGTCCGCGAGCTGCCAGCATATCTTCAGTGATTTATGATTGTAATTGCTTGTTATAGCCGCGCAATCTTTCGCCGATTTCAAGAGAATGACTGAAATTTCTTGGAAATAGTTTATATTCAGTCACGCAAATCAAATAACGCGTAATTTGTACGCTTTAATACACCTAACTTAATGATCGGATTGTAGAAAATATTTACTTTCAGATTAAATAACTATTTTCTACATTAAGTACCAAACCTTAGAAACACTCCACACCGCATAAATACAGGGTGACGCACTAGTGTGGTAAAGCTCGATATATCTGTTATCATTAAGATATCAAAAAAAGTTATTTACGAAAATTGTAGACAGTCTTAAACTTAACATTTTAAAATAATTTTCATATATACAGGGTATTTTCTATCATCAGGGTGAACCAAACATGCGTTATCTTAAATGGAACACGCTGTATATTATTTCAAGCAAAATGACGTCTAAGTGGGAAAGGCGACGTCCATTATTAGACGCAGAAATAGAAAGACTGTTGTATGAAGATGACGACGATGAATTCAATGAAAATACTAGCGAAATGGATGATGGTGAAGAACATGAACTAATGGAAGATACAAATAGTGATAGTGAAGATGATTGTTTACACAATGCGTTTGATAAAATAAGTGATAACGA
>JARFOC010000341.1:695881-714335 GCA_031763485.1 Osmoderma eremita | reverse complement strand
CAAATGGAGCCCTGCTATGTTGGCAGACTATTGCTGGACGCTGAAGAGAGATGTTTCTGATGCAAAGTACAGCCGAATGTGATATATCAGCATATTTTATCATGATTTATACACATTATAATATATACTTTCACAAAATTTCATTGCTTTGTCACTCTGAAACCCTCCCTGATAGATGTAAAAAGGACTACCAAGTTCACCCACTTTACCTCGTGGGACAAAATAAATCTGAAATTTTGTTGACCAGTGTTATCAACGTCTATATACTAATGAGAAATATTGTATTATTTTTCCAAATAATACTGGTTATTTGTATAATTATAATAATATAACCTACATATCACAAATCTTTCGCAGCACTTCTAACATGAAAATTGCTATACAATTAAATTAATGTTTTCATGTTTACGTTAAAAGAAACACACTCCTACAACAAACTGTGCCAGGAAATAAATATATCCGTTTATTAATTCAGGCAAATTCGGCAAAATTAGTCGGTTTGTAAAAAGCCAGGTTGTGTAACAATAAAATATTAGACACACCGCCTTCAATTAGCCTTGGCTGTTGTGAAATATTTCACACTCTCCTACAATAAATTTTTCTGGACAAAAATAGCTTATAGTAGTAAGGTAGATAAAGATAGAGTAAAGTAAGTAGAGAGATGGTTATACTTATCCTTGTATGAAGTTAAAGTATTTTCATATATTCTATGGAGTACTGATGATGTAAAATGCGATTTGTTTATTTATTTTGTAGCAATTGTAGCTTTCCGCTCCAATTTGAAATTTCTATACTGCTCAAACCCGTCAACGCATATACCGCATAATTGATAATAAGTAATATCAGTTAATACAACATCTACAAATATTTCTATAAACTAGTGTCAACTATTTTAAAGAAGAAACTGAATACATATAGGTATGTGTTATAAATCTTGATGCAAGTTTTAAAACATGTTTTAAAGCTATCGTCGCTAGAGGGTATAAGAGCACCCTTCAACACGTTCCTGGATCAGTATCTAAAAGTTTTCCATTGTGAATGGTAGCGGAGAGTTGCAAATGTCGAAGTGGAAACACGCCACGATCTGTCAGAGATGGAGGCTTGAAAGGTCAATTAGAAAGTGGAAGACACAACAAAGTGTTACGTTAACACATGGGTAAGATCGGCCGACAGCAACAACACCAAGAGACGATCGGTACTTATAAATTGCAATCTGAATGCTACACAGCTTGAATGTAAGTGTGCTATTACTCGTTCGCATAACCTTTGCTTATGTGCACGAAAACTGTTGGTTTGTATTCCTCCGACCGCAGAGCATACCAGAACCCGTAAAAGGTGGGCCATAAGCATATCAATTAGGGTCATAATGAATAGGAGCGAGTATTATTCAGTAATGCATTTAGATTTACCTTGACGACACATAATAGACCTTGTTTGATCTGGCATAAAATCCGCAGACACAATAACCCGTAATTAGTATGGGATATGCCTCAATATGAAGGTGGTGCTGTGAGGGTATGGGCCGGTGTAAGCACTGGAACGCACACCGATCTTTATTTAATAAAAATGGGCCTATCACTGGCCAGAGATATCTGCATAAGATTCTGCGACCCCATTGTTCTTTCGTATGAAGCAGCAGTGGAAGAACAATTAATTTTTCTGGACGATAATGCTGGTTCTCATCGAGCAAACATGGTGAACATCTAGTTTAATACCGTGGGCATAGGGAGTATGGAATGGCCAAGCAATTCCCGAGATGGCGTTTCAGTGGAACACGCTCGAGACGCCTAGAATGCTTCAGAATTATGATTCCCCAACATTTGGTCAATATTCTAATCAAGACATCCAACGTTTTAATTGTTTTTGGTAATGATATTGATCTCAATTTTTGTAGACATCATTGCAATAAAACTTCTGTAAAATTGAATATTTCCGTATTTTTATTTCTATTTGTGTATTAACATTTTATGCCGGATGAGATCACATTACATTATTATTAAACAAGTTTAAAACACGATAATATGTCCCGACAATACAGCAAATACAAATACTAAAATACTAAAACCAAAAAGTGTGTAAAATCCTTTTTTTTATTCATTATCATTTTTTAATAAGTAGCCGTTAATTATTTTGGGCAGTGTATTTCAAACCCGATCTCCATCGATGATGAGTTTTAAAGGTCTTCGTGTAGATAAACTTCCACATCATACAACGCCAGTTATGCGCAACTAAATATTTTCGAAAATCAATTTTGTAGTCATATATTATCTAAACTCCATTCACGCTAAGAAAACAATAGCGGGGGCTGTGATCTGCGGACGCATCACACAGGAACAATAAGGATATATTCGGAAATAGCAGCAAATTCAAATTTATTTCAATAGGAACAGCTGATTAAAATAATAAACAATTATAGTTTACGGAAAATCATAAACCATAATGTATAACCTTATTTGTTATTTTTTTATGCGGTGATTTAAAAACACGTGTTTCTATGGCTATATAATGTGTGCAATTTTTAACAAATTCATTTGTGACCCAGTAAGATATCACTTTAAGCAGAAATACAAGAAAACTCAGGTAAATAACTGTACGAACTTCAATAGTTTATTTGTAATAAACGTTCTAATTATAATTTTATGTACACAACAATCAAATGCTCTTGTTATTGTTCATTGTTAAAATATATGAAAACACAAATATTTAACATATTCCACTTGTTTTCTTTTTAACAAAACTGAAATAATCGCATGTATTAAAAATCATATTCCGATGATATATCTGATGATGCTGTGTTTGCAGTAATAATCAATTTATCCACTATATCGTCAACTAAGTTTTCCTGCTCATACATTTTATTTTCTTCTGCAATAGTATGTTTTATGCAATTTTTCCATTTCACAGATGTTACAAGTTTAATCTTTTTGTTACCATTTCGTCAATCACATACGGTATTGGATTATCGCCTACATACATATTTTTTGTAAGTTCAAGTTTTTAAAAATGTATTCTCGACAAGAATTTCCCTTGAAAGAAGCCACTAAATTAATGCGTCTTTTTTCCATTATGAGTGGTAGGGAGCATTATCTATTACCATAATGCAGTTGGGATCAAGATCAAGTAGAAGTTTTGCCATCTACTCTTTGAACACTTCACCGTTCATTTCTTCATGGTAGTCACCAGTTTTCTTTGATTCAAATACCAGGAAACCATTTTCAGCAAACCCTTCTTCACTTCTAATACACAAAACAATCAATAGATTTCCTTTTCCAGATGGTTGTTTTAAACCAGTTGTAATTCCCTTAATAAATACTCCATCCAAATAAATCTTTTTACCCTTTGCACGATACTTTCGAATAGCAGTTAGATAACGACGCATCCATAAAACGGTGTCTTGCCGTTCTATTAATATAGGGTTTCGACTTCGTTTTTACCACTTAAAACCCAATTGCTTTAAAATTTTTCACAATGTTGTTCGCTTGAATTCAGGTAAACTGTCATCTTCGTTAACAACCTACCAAAGATTTATAAGTTGGTTTCAATGTAAAATAAATATTATATTTACACTTAATATATTTGTGCAAGTAGGCAATTTATTTTGCAGAAAGAAAAAATGTTAATGTGTTCTAATTCCGGATTTTTAGATTCGTCCAAATGATGGTATATTGTCCGACGAACACGCTTTTAGAGGGTGAATGTATAATTCCCGTAGTATCAATTTCTTTCACAATATTCCACATAATTTTTTCGCCGAGTCCAAGCTGCTTTACAGCCAATTTTATTAATGACGACTTCGAGTTGTCATGCTTCAACTGCGAGTACGGATTGTAATGTGTTATCACCTCTGTCCAATACTTCTTCTTCAGCCATATTAAAACACTGAACACCCTGTAATAATTCTGAATAAAGACCTTTTTGCATTTTCAATAGATAAACCTCAATTACCTCAAATTACCAAGTACTGCAAAAATCGAGTTCTGACAAGAACTGTTTTGGAGACAATATTTAAAATATAATAAACCGAAAAATATAAGCAAACAACAATTTGATAGAAAATAGAAGACGAAAGCAGCGAAATCAGAGTGGAATGCAACGACTGAATTTAACAAATGCTATTACAGTAAACATAGAAAATGCAGTTATCAGTGATATTTCATTTTATCCAACATAAATTCATTGCGCGAAAATTGTATTTATATCCCATTCGTGTGCGTAAATCTATCGTGGATTTCAGCCAATAGTTAGTCGAGATATTTTCTCCTATCTTTTCTAACGCTGTTTTCTTAAAATGAATGGACTTGACGTAATTTTTCTAATAATAATATAGTAATATTTCTAAGTACAAATTTTATCTCCTGTCTACTTGTCATCATGTTGTCAACAATGTTATATCAATTATGGCCTTCATAAAGTGCAAGGAACACAAAAGTGATTCATGGTAACGCTAAACTGATCAACGTTTGACAAGCACAGCCTCTGATACATATTTGAACTTTGCAGTGGCAGGCGAACGTCATCAGAACTGGATTTCCGACGTGTACACGCGAGAAGGGGCATTCCGAAGCGTATAGTGGCATGCGGGCTTACGCGTACCACAATCCCCGTCTCGATCCGATGGACCGCAGTAATAATTTAATCATCATCATCAGTAGCACATTGACTCTGGCCGGCGTCCAAAAAATAATATTGTAAGACGCTTTCCCTACTCGCCAAGTTATGGCTTCACTGTATAACGCGCGCATAGTGTGGTCTCATCAGAGATCACATCATACATACACAATGACCGCCGTAGGGGAAAAAGATTCTAGAAACCTAAAATTACCCGACGCCGTCCGATGAATAAGTTTGCACATAATAGTAGCCGACTAAAAATATTGGACGGCGACATGTGAATATAAAAATAAGAATCTGAACTAGAAATATACATAGGTATTACGGGTTACTCAAGCGAGAAAGAAAGAAAGCGTCACTAGAAAAGCTCAAGAGATTTACGAGCGTTACGCGCTGTCGTTGTAGACGATGGGTTTTGTGTGGCGACTGTCTAGACTTGTAGTCAATTTCGGGCGCTGATGGCGTTTATGTTGGGCACTATTTGTAATCGTCATGCACTTTTCCAGATGATAAGTTCGTGGTGACTGTTTCGACATTAGCTGTCCAATTATAAATTTCACTTTCGATCACCGAACCGTGTGAATACTCCTTAAATAATAGTCTTCTTAATGAGACGGGGTTCTTCGAATCTAAAATATGGAGGAAAAGTAACAGTGTCTTTCAGCAAAAAAAATATGGAGTCTTGTTCCACCGATTTCCCTTTTATTCTGATCCACGCTAGAAGCAAAAGTATTGCAACTTTATTTTCTATTCATACTAAATAGAGACGCAAAACTTCACTGGGCACTACTGGAGCAGTACTGGACATTTCCAAGTTAACGCTAATACAGTTTTAGAGTTAATCACTACAGCATACCACATGCCCGATGTTCTTGTTCAAGTGCTCTCTTGCAAACGCCAGTTATCGAGCTTCCTTTTCATTACTGAAAAAAGTTTTCTTCCAGCATTTTTTGAAATTGCTTTTTTAAATTGCTTCGTCTATGTAGAAATTCATCGGTATGCTGGTTTAATTTGCTATATCTACAATACAACCACAATAAGTGTAAAACTAGATGATACAACAAGAAGAAGAAAGGCATCAGAGTGAATCGCCGAATGAGGCAGGGTCGTGAGCATCTTACCGAAGCTAGTGAGTCTAGCTCTAGAACATGCTTTTAAAACATTAAATAGAGAAAATAAAGGCTTCAGCATAGACGATACTTAACCATCTGCGCTTTACAAGCGACGCTGTTATCGTTGCTCCAACTGTCGAAAAACTCCAATACGTGCTGGAACAGCTCCAACGTGACTCTGAAAGAATAAGTTTGCGAATAAACATGCCAAAAACCAAGACCATGAGCGACACTAAACATAACATCACAATAAATGGACAAACACTCGAAAATGTTAATGAAAACTTATAACCAATCAGGCGATATACAGAGTGAATTCTGCGAGCTGCGCATAAGCTCGGTAAAGAGTAAAAGAAACAATTAGATGTTTCAGTTAGAACAGAATATGGATTACTCTGCTGTGCTGATGTTTGCGAATGTATAGCTTGCTTCATCTTTATCTAATACACAGATGTATCGAAGAAATATATTTCTTGTCCGACACATTAGGTCCCTATACGCAGCACCAGCACGTGCCCTCGATATGTATCAATATAATCAAACGAAAAAGCAAAAACAAAAAACAATAAGATCAGAGTCAGTATAAAGATATGCCTAACTGTCACTTATACTACTTCCAATAACGCACTGGTTTTTAACTGTTCCGTTAGTCAACTCGCAGTTCCAAGGCATCTACAGGTGAAGGATCTTGGTGTCATATTCGATAACAGACTGCAGTTTTCAGATCACATCTCCTTCATTTGTATGTCTGCATCACGATCACTAAATTTCCTCACTAGAACTTGCAGAAGCTTCACTAACTTGGACAGGATCAAGAAACTTTTATACACCATAATTAGATCAAAACTGTAATATGTTTATTTAATTTGGTATCCCTACTACACTTATCAAAGATTGCTTGTGGAAAAAGTGCAAAAGAGATTTTTAATGTATCTGACTTTTAAGGAAACGGGTACTTATCCCAACCGCGGCGCTGATTATCAACATAACTTTCAAAATCTTACCCCCGGCATGAATTAGCGAGTGCTAGGTTCTTGTTGAAGCTAGTCAACAACGATATTGATGCTCCGAATATATTGACTGGTGTTGGTTTTACGGTCCCTCGTTCCACGGATACCTTTGTAGTACCACGACCGAGAACAAATACATTACTTAGAGCTCCATTGACCCATATGACTAGGAATGGTAATAAAACTCCCTTCTACCTTCCATTAAGTTTGATTTTGTTTGTTTTTTCTCTTTCTGTATATTTACTTTTCATTGTTTTACGCACTGTTTCATTTTACATTGTCCTGTTAGTGGTGTAATAACTGTTGGGCAATAAAGATTACATTATTATTATTATGGTTGACCAAATGCGAAATCGTGTTACAATTTCAAATGACTGTATGGCTAAGTTCAAACGAAATCGAAGAGAATCCATCGACGTCACGTAGATGAAACCTGAACACATCGCTATGCTGCAGACTCCAAACAGTCAAAACAATGGATTTCCTCTGATGAAGGTGCTCCAAAGAAGGCAAAAACCGTTTTTTCCACCAATAAGATTATGGCTACGATATTTTGGGCTTCCAAAAGTGTAATTCTTATGGACTATTTACAGATGGGAAGGACGATAACTGTGTAATACTATGCTGATGAATTGACACGTTCCGATGACAACCTAAAGGAAAAACGGCTGCTTTTATTCAGACCAAAAACTTTATTTCATCAGTATAACGCGCTCTTTCATTCATCCCCTATTGTAACCGCTAAACTAGATCTGGCTCCGAGTGCATTTTTCTTGTTCCCAAACTTGAAAAAATGGGTTAATGGAAAGAGATTTGTGACAGATGAGGAGGTGATGGTCGAAACAAATGCCTATTTTGACGAGTTCCCGAAAGATTTTAATTGGAATTATCTAATTGGATGGGAATTATGTCGTAAAATAAAATATATTTTTTACCCAAACTATTTCGTTGAAAAGTCACTCAGCCGTTAAATGACCCCCGTAAGCATAAAATCAGGGTGGCATCTTCTTAGGACAAGTGATTTTTTACCAATAAATTTCGCAAACTTTCAGGAAAAACTGCGAGACGTTTTTCAGTAAGGTTAAAAAATAGTGGGAATTGTTAGCTCAGAATATATTGGAAACCTGGCTTACAACATCCCAAAGTGGCTGCAAGCTATAAATGAGAACAATGGAGGAAACACAAAATATTAATTTCAATTGTTAATTTTAGAATTTCAGTTGTATTTTGCATTAATGCTCTGGCCACACATATACGGCACGAGCACGAGCCGTGTGCGACACGAGTTGCATACGGGGCCCGTATCGCCACTCGAAGCCACACTGTTACGGGAAGCATGTACGTACGTAGAACACCTGTGGTAAATTCCTTAGTTTGCTTGTGTTTTCATTTATATTGATGGGTCTACATCTCCCTTCTCAATGGATCTTTTGTAAAAAGTCTAAACTCCTCTGTGTATGTGCATAAAGAATTCTCTTAGAACGCTTTTTGGCTTATTTTTATGTTAACACCTGTGGAGATTCATCAATGATACAATTTTAATTTTCATTTACAACAGTTGTGTTTATATAATGACAATATACATGCTAACATAATGCGCTTTCGCAAGTACGTTGCACGAGTTCAAAACAACAAAAAGTAAGTGACCCATTGCGGTTGACGGGATCCGCACGCACCCCGTGCTCGAGTCGCACTCGCAACGTAAATCTGTGGCCTATCGCATTTAAACCTGTGTTATTACTTCGCAGCGGACGTCGTACGAGTCTCATGCGAGAATTGTGTCGTGCTCGTCCCGAATATGTGTGGCCAGAGCTTAATTTGTCTGGCGTTAACGTAGAAATACGTATAATAATACTAATTTTGGAATTTTGTGTATATTATCGTTTCGATAGTATTGGTGTTCACATTATGGAATTTATACACAACGAAATAAACAAATAAATCTAGTGTTTACATTAATAGAGCACAGCCATATAATACTAATGTAATAACCCCCAACAGCACAGCACAACTGAATGAATTTACATTTAAGTTGCGTGTTTTACGTGTACAGTGAATCTATATTGTTCAGTGGCATGCAATGTTCTTGGGTAGTGCAATCTCATTATAAACACTCTCAAACTACATACTACTATATAAATTAATTCTATAGTAATATGTAGTATTCTTTTAAAATAAAATTAGCGTCATATGTATATATGATTCCAGTTTATTGTTTGTTACAGTCACAAGAATATCTATTTGAAATCTGAGTACGCGTCTGAGTGAAATTACGTCTCTATTTTTATTTACTAACCTATTATTAGCTAACTTAAGGCTATTTATTGAATAGTAATGTCCGGTATCACAGACATGTTACGTAACACCTACATATCATTTTTTCCGGTCTGTTGAACCTCTGTTTCCATGTGCAATAGTGTTTCCTTCGCGACGGCTTGAAATCGAACGCTTGCTTTGACCGGCATATCTTACGTTACAACCTTTTCAAGAGATTCCGTAAATTCTTGACGGAGCTATTCGACTTGTGCGCTATTCACCAAATTCCTTTGATATGCTAAAAAAATGCTATTGTTAGTCGGTTCGGTAAAGCTTTGTAAATTTGTTGTGCGTGTTTGTAGATGTTTGTTAAAATTATTCCACTCGTTTTAGTTTTGATAATTATATTCTTTAAGTTTAAGTAATGAAAAATAAATAGTGATCACATCAAATATTCAAACTTCAGAAGTTAAAACGAAACCAAAGCGTTCTATTATATTGTTTAAGCCTCAACATTACCTTTTTTCGTCCTATGCAGAATAGAAATATTAAGAGAAAATTACCGGTGAGTAGATCAACAGACGCCGAATTATGCTGTCTGCTCAACAGATTCATCCGTTCCCACGATGTCATGGAAAGTTCTACAAAAACATTATTTTGTTAAAATAAGTTTTGGTCAAGTACCAAAAAAAAAATTTTTTAAATTGTCCGATTTTGTTCAAGGATATCTCAACATGTTCATCTCGTCGCACTTTCTATCTTGAGGGCATCCGCAACGAGGTATTAACAACAATGTGCAAAAAATCGTTAATTTTTGAAACCTGGCTAAAAATTGTGAACCGTTACTCTGGATGGAGTACCTGATTCGGGTGGGCGCAGGACAGTGCCACATAACGTGCTCTGCTGTTTCTTCGTCCTCCATACACAGCCGGCATTCGGTTTCTTCCGATAACCCGATTCTGTATAGATGTTTTCTGAGTCTGCAGTGACGTGTAAACAGAGAAGTAATTATTTTGACCCTTTTACGATCAAGTTTTAGCAATTCCTCTATTTTCGTGAAATGCACTCGCATGTACCAAACCAGAAACTAAATTGTCGTTTGGCTATCGAAGTCAATATGCCAATTACCGGTTCTGGACCCTGGAAATACCCGCGGCACCCTCTTTTGCAAGAGTGTCGACTGTCTCATTGCCTCGAATGAGGGAGTGACCCGGGACCCAAATTAGGGTTAGTTTGTTGGACGCCACTATTGTATTTAGAATAGTTTTGCAGCTCCAGATAAGTTTAGAGTGACATTTGTGCGTCTCCAATGCTTTCGATACAACCTGACTGTCATTGAAAATTTTTATTGATTTGTGTTTGAGGTTTTTGTTCAAAATCTCTCTTGCGCACATCTCAATGGTATAGATTTCGGCCTGAAAATTGTTTCATATTGCCCGAGGTTGTAGTGTTTTTCAACTCTCGGGTTACTGCAGAATATTCCTGCGCCACCGCCCTGCTGTGTTTTCGATCCATCCGTAAACCAGAAAAACTGCTTGCGTCAGGTTGGTTTCGTTACATCTCCATTCCTCTCTATTTGGATAGGAATATATCGATGATGTGTCGTGCGCACATCAGGTCAGTTGGCATTCCCAGCATGCCGTCGAAGATAACCGTATCTAGCAGCTTATTTGCCACGAACACATGCGTGCGCGGCGATTGATTCGCTTTGTGCCAGAGGCGAAATGTGGTTAATCTGGCCTCCCTTTCCAAAGCAATATGTAGAGGCGGGAGATCCAGAAGAATTTCTAATGCCAAAGACGGGGTGGAAGAAATTTGTTCCGTAATTGCCATGCTCGCCATCCTTTGTATGGATGTGAGTTTTGCTCTGGATATAGCTTGTTGCGCTTTCCGCCACCAAGCTATTGCCTCATAAGTGATTATCGGGCGTATTACCTCCACGTACAACCAGTGAATAAGGTTTGGGGATAGCTCCCAAGACCTTCCACATACCCTGCGACATGACCATAAGCACAACCTTGCCTTTTGGGATACCTTTTCCAGATGCGGATTCCAGGTTAATGTCTTGTCAAATATGCCGCCTAGATATTTTACATTTTCTGCAAATTCTAGTTTCACGTCTTGAATGGTGGGTGATTTTACTTTTTTCCACTTTCCTCTTCCTGATGAACGGTACTATCGTAATTTTGTGCGGATTGATGCATAGGTTTTCCCTGCTGCACCAGCTACAAATGGCATCAACTACCTGTTGGAGGGCAGTGGAGATTTCTGTCTCACCTGACCTCCTTAATAGGATGCCAATGTCATCCACGTAGGCCTGTACCTCGCCTAGAACTTGAGGGTAACTCGACCTTTCATTTCTGCAATTAAGAATAAGAGTCGACTTGGTACTATGCCATACTGAGCAAAACGAATACGAAACAAACCATTGGTAAATCACTTGGCATTTCTGGGATTCCCAATACACAGGATACTTGATTTCGCTAGCGAATGTATAGAACAAGGTCACCCAAAATATTCGACTTATTGAGATTCTTGTGTTATTCGGCCATGCTGGCAGCTTCGAATTATAGAAGTTTTCGAGTTATTTCCCTATACACGGAAATTGTAGATAAAGTGTAGGGAACAAGAGTAAATTTCGACTAGCGGAAAACTTCGAATTGTAGAGATTCGACTTATGGAGGTTCGAATGTATATGCGTGTTCGAGTTTTGTTTTATTTTACATATTTTACCAATGAAATTTCTTTTAATCGTAATATTTCATTTAAAAAGGCATGTGCTAAATCTGGAAATTCGGCAGAATATTATCACATCTATAGATAGTCTCAACCTCCGAATGCAGTACAGAACTTCGATACACGGTTGCCCAATCGTCGAATCAGCTGTACATTATTACTTCCGGTTCCATTATTTGGGTCTCTGACAGTTGAAATGCATATTTTGAGGAAAACAATAAAATATTTAAAAAACATTTTTTTTATTTAAGAAATAGTGAAAAAGCCCATAATTTTATTTATTATTACTCAACATTAACGTTAATATACATTTTGAACATTTATTTAGGAACTGGGGTATTATACAATTTATTAAATTTAAAGTAAAATATATAATCCTTTAACAAATAATAGTTTCCACTTTTGTAACAAAAATAGCTGGAGTCATACAAATCCCCATATAATACAACAATATTTCAGAAAGGAATAGCAATTACACACATATGTCTTGTTTCAACTTTTAGTCAGTCGATGAACCAGTTTAATCCTCAAATAATGACGAATCTGTTACATGAAAAATAAATTCTTCAATGTCAACTTACAAATTATCCACATTTCCTTTTCAATATTTTTTACATATTTGGTGTAATTTTGCCAATTATCAACTGCTACAGTGCTATATGCTCTTCGAAATAATTCCTCCATATCTTTTACCTTAAATGTGGTATTATTAATTTTTATGCAGTTTTTAACTTGTGCCCATACCATTTCAATGAGTTTTAACTCGCAGTGGTAAGGTGGTAATCGAAGAACCTCATGACCTTTTTTTTGCAAGTTCCTCTATCCTGCTTTTATCATATTGCGGTTTAATTTGTGACACGCAAAACAGCAAGTTCCTTTCTAGCATATCGTCAGTGGTTGGTATTTGTTTCTCACAGAGCCAAGCCATGCTGCCGTTGGAATTTTTTCTAATTTTCTGCAGTGATAGGAAGCATTATCAAGAACAATCACTGACTTCTGCGGTATATTTGAAAGCAATTTCTTATTAAATCAATCCTCGTATGTGTCTGAATCCATCTCATGATGAACATCAGCAGTGTTTCTCTTGCAGAGAAATGTATATTCAGCACCAGGAACGAATCCGTTTTCATCACCAGCATAAACTAATGCAAAACGAGGTCCAAGCCTGATTGGGGATTTAAAACCAGTACTTAATCCTTGGGTAAAAGCTTGTTGACCATTTTGAATAGTAGTGTCTGTCCAAGTTTTATTTACTACTTGCCCTGTATTCACCCATGAGTGATCAGTATACATTATAGTTCGACCTGATACAATTAAAGTTACAGAAATGTCAAATAGCAACAACTAAATTGTACCTTCTTCTATAAGTTTCTTGATCTCTCGTAAGTATTTGTGCCTTCACCGAATAATGTCGTCTCGTTCGATGAAGTATACTTTTACGTCCTACTTTCTTTTGAATTCGAAATCAATATCGTGTAACAATCTATGTAAAGTTGCTGGGCTGAAGGTAGGGAGATCATTATCAGCATTGACGCCAGCAAGAATTGCATTTGATGAAGAATTGCATTCTGTACAAAAAAACTATGCACTTTACTCCGAATAGGTGCTTGCGTGTTCTCATCGTATGGTTGTAATCGGTCATTTAGTTGTATGCCTTTCCTTTTCTTGGGGTTTTTTTGGACTTGATAATGAACCAGTTTGTTGCTCCTGTTTTATATTATATATTGCATGCTCTGAGCAACCCAAAGCTTTACTTGCTTCTTGAACGGCAGTACTCACATTCATAGTTTTATTTAAATAATTTAAAACATTTGCAATCATACACTTCTCCTTCCGGCTAAATTTTCCTCCCTTACGCCGTTTTCTCCCTGCAGGCTCCATTAATGCAGTGAAAACCGTAATTAAATGTATAGGTTATAAAATTTCTATAAATCAAGAAAAATATCCGTATTACCCTGTGCACGCTCGAGAAAGTAGGAAGTGTTCTGAAAAGAACGATTTGTACAACTACATATAAACAAGTGAACGTAAAATCTAACTAAAAATATTTTAAAATTAGGACGATAACGATTAACAGCAGTTGACGCTAATAGACAGATAGATAGGTACTTTGCCGACGCCGACATATGTAAATAAGTTGCAACATACATAGCAATCGGAAGAGACAGCAACTAAGGATAGTAAGAGATAAAAGTTGGTATTATTTCCTATATTGCATACGGAGGTTGAGACGATCTATACGACAATTCCATCATCTGTGGTTGTAATTTTCTTTTTTGTTTTCTCTGCTAGTATAGACTGATCACCAATTTTTGAGGTTAAATGCACCTTTTATTGTAGGGAAGGAATATTTGTTACTATTTAATCGATAAGAGTTTGGCCAAGATTCGTTACTCTTGTATATGTATTGTGTTAATGCATTTTCGAGTATTTCCTTTTTTTAAATATAATACGTATTTTTAGAGTAATCTATATTACAATCTCCAATTAAAATAAAATTTCCCTGAAAATTACAAACAGCGTCAATATATTTCTCAATGTATAGTACGAGTTGATGGATCATTTGATTTAGACGGATGATAACGAACATTAAACAAGTATTCTTGTTCAACTATTGTTACTTGAACGCGCACACTCCAAATACAGCTGTCAACGAAGGTATCACCTACTTTATGTTTAACTTTTTTCTATACGGAAGGACGTCTCCTGTCCTTCTGTTAGTAGTTAATGCTTTTATAACTTGAATATTGATTTCTTGTGGAGTTATAGTGTATATAAGTTTTCTTTGTAATTTGATTCGTTATTGCAAAGCAATGTTTATTATCTCTGCAAATATTGTATGTATAATGAAAAAAATTGTTTGCAATTTAATTAGAATACATGATTTTTAAATTACATTTAAACACTGGTGGATTAATGCGTCATTGAGAAGAAATTTTATGTTTCGAACTAAAGTTTGTAATCATGTAGTAACTTCTGCTCGAAATCGCCGCACCCACAATACAATTTTCCTCTGAAATGGCCCTATTAAAAACGTAATCATACCTATCCAAAAACGAACGAGAAGAACAAACCCAAACAAACAATAGGTATAATATATATTTATACGCAACACGTAGGTGTCTCTGTAACTGAGCTCACAATATATCTTCAGAATAATTAGAATTATTATTATAACGGGCCGCGACACAACGAAAGAGCAAAACACACAAAGCTAAATTACAGATAATTTCAGTTCTTCTAATTACGGCGTCAGGTTTTTCGGGCGATCCCCGAGCCCGCACTGCACGGCAACAAACAAATAATGTTTATAATGGGACAAGGAATGGCCTCCGAAAGTGCTTTTGAAGTATTAACACCGCGATATAGATATATGTGCCGTATACTTTGCCTTAGCCCAGACAGTAAGTGACACAAACATAAATTATTGTTTAACTAGGTAGTTTTAAATATAGAATTACCCTAATACGGGTGCATGACGTGCTAGAATACAATACAAGGTATTAGATGAAGTTGTTTTGTAAATACGTGCATACATTAGAAGCAAGAATATTTTGACAAGATGTTAAGGCTTCAAATTAGTACGAATGCTTTAAGCGATCGTTGGAAATAGGATATTATAATATGAAAACACCTTTATAATTTCCATTTCAAACTTTTGTTATAATTATGTGCTATATCAAAATGTAATAATACGTCAATTAAGATATCTGAGAAGTTTTTGTTAAAGTTACCAATGGTTCTAAAAAAAAGATGTATTTATGATAACTTGATAATACTAGTCAACACGATTTTTACTTACTAAAGTGAGACTTTACTACTTTGGGTTGGCTGAATCCAAAACCCATATTGGGTTTTACACATCACAAAATAACAATTTAACACGGAGCTTTCACGCAATAAATTTCCGTCTCTAGCACTTTCTGCTGTGTTGTCTGTTTTATCTCTTTGAACACTCTAACAGTAGTCCACGATGCGAGGATGCCATCTTCCTTGGTACCGACCTTTCATAGTTTTTAAATCTCGATGAAGTGTTTCGCCGTGTCCATCCCTTACAGTATTTAAATAGTCGAGAAATCTGTAAAGATGACTAGGTACGAAATGAAGCTTTATATTCATGTTGCAATGTAGACCGTGCAGATTGTCAAGTATTAGTTCCGCTAAATCCTGGTAATTACACGCTCTTTTGTTTGGAAGAAAATAGTTGGCAACTATCCTAATTGAGGTCCGGGTCCCTTTTTCAATTTTATTCATAGTGTGAATGAAATTTGGGTCTCCTCTTACTGAAATTGTAATTTGCGGTTCATCGTAACGAAGTCGTGGACATTATTCACATATGTAGCCTTAACATATTGTTCCATAAGACCTAGTTTGATGTGGAGAGCTGGAAAAGTTATTTTTTCTCTGTCTACTGTTGGTTTATAACATTTATTTTTCTGCAATGTCCTACGGATATTCTAAGAGTCCAATGTTTCTGACTCCCGTGCTGGTTTCTTACTCCAGCATCCCTGAGGCACAGAAAACATGAGGAGTATTATCTTTGAAATTTAAGTAAAAAGAGACACACAGGTGATTCAGTTATGGTCTCAATGTCTTCATACAATTCAGTTCAGTATACATATTCCCTTTGTTTACCAAGACATGCTTGAGACCTCTGTTTGAACTGTGGATAAATATACGCCACTGATTTGGTTGCTATTGTGTTTCAGTTAGCAAACCTCTTTACAATAAACAAACTTTCATGTTTAAAATATTGTACAAGTTTTCCCTGCTACTGTAGAAAGTTATCTTCGTACCTCAGTCGAATCAGTTTTTTCATTTACTTGAAGATTCCAATGATTTCTTTGATATATCCAAATCTCTTATTAAGTAATTCGATTCCGCTTGAGTAAACCAATGGGGTCCAGAATTAGAAAAAAAATATTTATTGTCAAGATCAACATCTAGGTCTTGCTCCTCAAGAAAGTCTGGCGTATCCTAATCGTCCTCATCCCCAAGTGAAGGAAGCACTTTATAAACTGGCGCAGTTATTTCATCGGAATTTGGCACCGGCCGAATAGCTGACTCGCGATTCAGATACACAATTTTATTCTTATTTCCCAAAGTCTGAACTAATCAAAATTGGCAATCATCAACACGGATTTTTGATTTACGCCAGATCATTGGAACGCCAAAAACTAATTCTTGGAGTGTTTCCCTGCCCCACCGTCGAAAATTTTCCACACGCAATTTAAACACTTTATGAGGATCCCACAACTTGTCTTGATGTCTCCAAAGTAAGCCAAGTAGAACAAACTAAATAACGCCTAAGTACAGTGATGATTTGAAAATCTTCACTACAATCACCAACTCAATGGGCGCCAATCATCTTGTTTCCTATATCACTAATCCTACCAAATGCTGCGTCGGTTCTTACACTTCTTCCACCAAACTTGTTTTTCTTTTACACCAGTAGTACCACCATTTTAAGAAAGGATATGGTGAAAGATCTTTTAGATTTGTTCGACTTAAAGCCTACTTTTTCAAACTACATGGCTTCTATTTGCTCAACAGTCCCAAAAGACTCAGTGTCCATAACCTGTATGCCCTGAAATCGGAGCTTCGTTCGTAGCAAACGAGTACGCGTCAATATTGTGGTATCCTCAGAAAATCAGAATTGCTTTCGAAACAGTTAACAACAATTGAAGCGTCTATTTCTGGCAAGTTATTCCGTTTTGGTTTACTAAATATTGGCTTCGTTTATTTTAATCAGATGTAAGGTGTCAGCAGTGTAATATTAACAGGTGTTCCACACTCGATATTAACAGATAAATTGTGACATCATTGTGTCGACTGACGCGTTACCAATGAGATAGCCTGACACTATCATGTGATTTTTTTTAAATCTGCATAATCTATCTCTTAATTACCCCGTATTTAGAAAGCAGGTAGAAATATTGTTGCTAATCTCTTTTACTACAAGACCCTATATTATGCACGGCATTAATTTTCATTTAAAAATTATGTCGTGTAAGTACCCAATTATTTTCCGGTATTTTTCTGTATCATTCAATTATTTACCATTATTTTGCATACAACTTAAAATAAACACAAAAGTGCATACATAACATCTGCATCTGAAAGAAATGACTAATCTCGAGTTATATCCGGTGTTAGGACTATAATCATATATCGTTGCTAGTATTATTAGTACAATTATTATTGTTGCCGTTTCAAAATGCAAAGAATGAGCGATTGCTACATTACATACATTAAAACACCAACATTCACCTAGATCGCTTCTACATTCAGCAAACCTTGTTGAGTTCATCAAGGCTATTTGGGAGAAGAAACGAAAGAATACTCTAGAATTAAATGGGAGAATGTACAAATATATAACAACAGGAAATACTTGTCGGGTTGCTCACGGTACTGTTGCAATTATGTATTAGAGGAAATATTCTTAGAGAAGTTGAAAAGAAAATGAAATAATAGGCTAAAATATGTTTCAAGGAGTTCTGTTTCAGGATTTCTTGGTTTCTACTTGTATAAATGGTTAAAATTAGTAAATTAAATTTATTTTTGGAATATTTATTTATTTATGTTCAAATATTGTTATGAAGAAGTCCGTATATATTATTCTTAGCCTTGGAGATTGTAAAAAATACCCTTCCCACCTCGATGAGTGAAGAACTCCTGCATACGTATTTCGGCAACTAAGTTGCCATCCTCAGCAGAAACTACGAAGGA
>JARFOC010000341.1:653687-688006 GCA_031763485.1 Osmoderma eremita | reverse complement strand
TTTTTTGGCCCGCCAAAAAATTCGGTAATATTAAATTGGCCCGCCTAAGAAAAACTTTGGGAACCCCTGATCTAAGGGGTTGTGAACATATTTGAGGTTGAAGTTTTTGGAAGTTTTCAATTTTTCTTGAACATCTCACAAACCTTACACTGGATAACAAATCTGACACTAGCTTCAACTATAACTCTATTTTCTGAGCAATTTTGTCCGTTTAACCGATTTTGTATCTTTAATATTAAGAAATACGGAGATATAAAATGGACAACCTCCTCTATATGTAACATATTTGTAGTTGGCACACATAAATTTTCAAAGGCCACACGCTCATGGGCCACCCATATTGGGTGCATGTGTGTGAAGTGTATAGCTTGTTACTGCCTCTCTTCGCCGTAAGAGGGCAACAGTGTTGATTTTTAGCCCAGCTGTGGAGGGTACCTAAAAAGGTATCGATTACCGGCTGTGGCCGACTTAAAAATCGATTGTCGCACGGAGATTCAAACCGTGGAAACCCGCCACAGATGCCTAGCTCGCCAGTGGAATAATACGAATTTCCGGCTTACAATCTATATCTCTATATACTACTTAATCGTTCCTGTGAACCGGAAGAATCACTTAATTTATTTATAAGATTTCGTATAACCTGGAGTGCGAGACAGGTCGTTTGTCAGAATTCATAACTTTGTTCACAACTGTCCAATTCTGTAAGATTAAGGACCCGTGTCACTAACCTAAGATTATCTGTTGACATGTCGTCATCTGTCTGTGAAAATCTGAACAACACTAGACTGTTTGGCCGCTTCTCTGTTAAGATTTGTTGACTGTTTATTTTCTTGTGTTTTGTCCTTTGTTTGTCCAATATTATTATATATATTTATGTGATTACAAAGTAGCAAATACTTAGTAACAATACTTGACATCACTAGTCAGTGTCACTTGTAGTACCTAGATCATGTGCAGCAAAAAGCGCGCAGTAGAAATCATGCATATGGTTTTTGTTAATATGTAAAATCACTGCAAATCGTTTATGAACGCTAAAAATAGAATGCTTATCGCTCTAACGACGACATGTCATTGAATAAGAGGAAGTGCTATATTTAAAATATATTTACATTACGATTAATCTTACTTTTATCGCGAAAACCAAACTTTAACTAAATTTATCTTTGTGTCGAAACACGCTATACGGTAATCAATATAATTAGCAGTAACTAATCAAAGCCGATGGAAGGACAAAGAAACTTCTTCGTTTGTATTCTGCTATACTTAGTTCCTCCCGGTATTTAATTTGTATGAATACAAAGGAGTAATACCTAAATAATCTTATATAAATGCCAAAAGGAAGTTTTAAATATAAACATAACGGGATGTTTTTGTTTGTAGAACAAATAGATGCACTCACATTAAAAATTCCTGGAATTCTTCCCAGAAAATAAACATACAAAACAAATACTTATTGTTAGCATCAAAGCAAATTACATCAAAGGAAAGAATACTGTACGACCTGTACTCAAACCATATATACGTAAAATCCGAATTTGACTCACCTTCACAAAAGAATCTGGCGACGACGACTGTTAACGCAACGCTGGCGATTCTTCCAGTTTTTCACGACTTCCTCGCGAACTGCTCTTTCAACACTTGGCGCCACCAATAGTTGCGTGTGTGTGGCAGTTGGCGCCCTCAGTTCTTAAAAAAGCCCGTCGCCATTCGCTTTGCCTTTTTAGTGTTTCGTGGCAGCGTTTCCTTTACGTTATTACTAAGGACCGTTGCTTTTGTTTTATTGAATTTTCAGTTTTTATGGTAATATATGTATGTGTAATTAAACCTCTTAAATAGAATGGCAGCTATCGTAAATATATACAATGATACAACGTAATTTGTGCAGTTTGCTGCACAGGCGAATGGATTCAATCAAGTTGATATTTCTCCTACAAATGCTAAGTGTATAAACATACACACACCGAACTTATACACATATACGTGCACAAGTAAACACAATGAAGACTACTATAAATAGGTACAATAACAAAACTTATGTACGTTGAAAAATACGCGTGTGCACATACACGTATGTGCAAAGATAGGAAAACAAACATATACACGTATGCCCACATAGGAACGGGGGATTGCTTTGTAAATGGCAACCGCGCATTCGAGTCTCACTGACGACGAGAGATATCCAGTCGCAGTGTGTCATAAACCGAGCAAAGGTACGCAGGCATATCCGCTCAATCACATAATACTGCGTAATTTTTCTCTACCCTCAGAATACGAGAAAAGTACAGTTTCTTATATTCATTTTGTAGCTACTATGCGATGCAAGAGAACGAAAAAGCAATTCTAAGTAGGAAAATAAATAACGATTCTTATTAAATTAAACAAAGGAAAAATAAACTACAATTATACAAAATAAATTGAAATTCTAACAATGTTACTTTATGGAGGGTTCGAAAATACCCCCATCCGCGACCAAACAATAGCCGAGTCTATCGTAAAACTCCCGCCTCACCGCCTCGAGATTTCTAGGGGTTATTGTCGCAAAAAACAGTTCTACTTGCAAGCTCGCTATTGTTGCAAAACTGTAAAGATTTTGTGTGTCATAACCCCACAGAAAAAAATGTCAGGGAAAGGTTTTTTCTAAAAATTCCATTATGTAAAATAAAACACGTCCGTTCTCCGCTAAATTCTATATTCAACTGTCTACGTATAGATTACCAAAAATGTATGTGACTCATTGTCTTTGTTTCATAATATGCAGGTACGATTTGGGTTTCAACCCATACATGTTTTGCTTAATGTGTATTATTTGAAGATGATATACTGACCGGTCATAAGTAGTAGAATGATAAACATAAGACACATATAACTAATAAATAAACGCTCACCATTACCTTCATAATAATTTTAACAATAGTAACATTAACAATAATATTCTGAACTAACGATTAACACTCGGCAATCCTGTCCGTACAGCGCCCTGGCTTGGCGTACTTCTTGGGAAAGGCGTCATTCCTAAAACAACATAAATTCCGAAGATATTGTTCTCAAATAAAGGTTTAAATAGACAGCAATGACCTTATTTAACTAATTTTATTCCAACAGACCTTGTTTATAATCAATTGTCTTCTAACAGACCTTATTTATAACCAATTGTCTTTTAACACATCTTATTTATATTTTATTTATTAAATATTGTTATTTATTATTTTATAACTCATATTATTATATTTACAATAACATACAATAACTATCGACGTCCCAGTAACTTCCTTGTATAATAATATATTGAATTGTAATAATATTAATTGGATAATTAATATTAGTATTGTGAATAAATATTGATCACAATTTATATATATTTATATCCAGAACGATAGACAGCGATTTAAAACTTCTAGTTAAGAAATGCCCCAATGGATAAAATGCCGGTCTTCAATTTACGGCGAAAATTGAAGAGGCCGTTATAGAATAATGTAATTTATCATAGAAGGGGAAGTCTATGTAATATTGCCGTGTTTCAAAGAACGCGAAAGTGCCAACAAAACGGTACCAATTGCAAAAATTAAAATTCTTCGGGTTAGGTTCTTTTGTTACATCTACTATATGTAACTAGGCAACCACGGAAACAATAATTAAAAATGGCCGGGCCGGAATTAGAATTTAATGTAGAGCCAAATAGAATAGAATTTGATTTAAAAAAAATCCTACAATAAGAATTACACAAAAGATTTTGTCCAAAACTGCCTCCTATTCTTCTCTTGGTTCAGATAACTTATTTTTTTTGATATGTTTGATGTGTAAGGCTTGATGTATCTATCGATTATCCAGGTTCGTTTGACATTTTGGACAGGCATTTTTCTGTAATTTTGTCGTACTAATAATTGTATTATTTAAAATAAATATTAGCTCAACAAAAATGAAGTTACGTTTATTATTATACCATCCACCCTAATATTGTAGGTATACACACACATTGCAGTAATAAGTATACTAAACAGTTCACGCAACACATTTTCTACGCCGTTACTTATTAAGAAAATGTAATCCAAAAGGATCCTATTTACTCATGGCTTGCAAAACATATTATTACTACGCGGTTTACATTAAAATTATTCGAAGCTTTATTATAGGTTACATTGCAAAATAATAAAGTATGACACACAGCACGTCCTTACGCTCCATACCACGCCAACCACCACCAACTTGTCTTGCAAATTGCGCGAATTTATAGATAAGGTTGGTGTCACCGCTGGTAAAGCAAGCAAAGTGCACGTCTAGATTGATAAAAAGTATCTCGTACTTAATTATGACATCGATATGAAGGATAATTGCAGTGTACATACACACATGTGCATATCAATTTACAACAACGCTTGAAAAAATCTTCTCTTGCTAATTACATCCCTTTGCATTGTTACAGGTCGGAGGGAATGGAAATCAACTCTGACCAATGCAACAACAATGATTTTCCGTTAAGAAAAACTGGTAAGTAAATAACAGTTAGTAATTTTGCCTCTTTGAAGTATTTCCTTGCTTATCCAAACTAATTAAAGGAATATTTAAAAAAATTAAGACACTCCCCCCTCCCCCCACAATATTAATTCGGGGCACGTGTTTTGGGAACACGTGGATTCCCATCCCCAGTATATTTTGCGGGAGGAGTAATCCCAAACAGTGTGTTTATTGTGCCGCTCACAGTCCTTGCACTCTTTACTAAAGAAAAATAAGTTTTCTACCTGTCTGTATACAAAATAAGCACCACGAAACTAGAAAATTTTATATTTTGTGCAAACTAGAAATTGTATCCATCAGTCCATCTTGAAAATAAAATTTGATCGATTTGCTAGTTTTTAAAATAAAATAAAAATAAAAATTATTTCCTTCCAATATTTTGCAAAACAATGATCTAAAAATAGTACATACCACGTAAGTAATTGTTACGGCAACAGAATTAGTTTGTAAAAAATTTGAAATTTTACCAACAATGTTAAATATGCGCGTTCGAAACGTTGTTGAATCATAAAACAAAAATGTTTAGTATTATACACTTATTAGTTAGTTAATATTATTTCAAATGGCAGGTTAATACATAATAGGTTAAGGTCATGAAGTAATTATTTATATAAATAACTTTCCCAATTCAATACAAACAATTTGTTGTAACATAAGTTAACATTAAGTCATATGTGCTGATGTGTGTGAAGATAAGAAAGATAAAGGGGTTCCACTCCTGACACGTTCGTATTAAGACATGGCGCTACGAACAGGAAGTAACCATCTGTTGAATAAATGTCCTGATTTTTGGTAAAATATGCCTAAATTGTAAGAAAATAAATCATTTTGCCAAGGTATGTAGGTAATGGAAAAATAAAGTCGATTTTATTAGTAATAAGTTAATAGATGAGAATTGGAATAATTTAGTTATATGTAGATTCCATAAATACAGAATTGAATAATAATTTATTCAAATTATTATTCAATTAAATATTTGTTTATTGAAAATAAAATTAAAATTAAATTTAAAATTGACACAGGGACTATATCAATTACTAAATTAAGAGAATTAAATATACCTATAGTTGGTAAATGTTTGCTAAATGTGCAATATTTGAATAAATTACTTAATTTATAATTTTTTGTTGAAACAGGGAATAATGATTCCACAAACCTCAACCTCTAAATTACGTATAATTAAGAAAAATGAGGATTATCATGATCCAAACGGTAATGTTAATACCATAGAAACAGTCGCATATAAAATGTTAATTGATAAATACAAAAATATTTTTTCTTGTATTGGAAAAATCGGTAAACTATTGCATATTGAAATTGGCGAAAATGCGAAACCAATTGTAAACCGAATAAGAAATGTCCCATTCGCACTACAAGATCAATTTAAAGAAGATTTAAGTCAACTACAAAAATTTAAAATAATTCAAAAAGTTTACGATAATACTGATTGGTACAATTCGTATGTTTTATTAAAAAAAATAACTTTAAGAATCTGTTTAGACCCAAGGGATCTAAATAAAGTAATTAAAAAACAAACATTTAAATTGCCTACTATAGATGAAATTATTTACAAATGAAATAACGCGAAATACTTCTCTACACTTGACGCACCAGTGGGTTTTGGAACATTCCTCTGGATAAAACTACTAGTAATCTTTATACTTTTGGTACACCATACGGTAATTTTAAATGTTTAAGACTTCCATTTGGTATTAATATAGCAAATGAAGTTTTAGAAATATTTTTCCACTTAAGGGAGTAGAAAGTTATATTGACGATATTTTAATTTTTGGTAGTACAAAAGCAGAACATGAAAGATTAGAAAAAGTGTTTAAAGAGAAAATATAAAATTCAATTTGCATAAATGTAAATTTGGTTTAAAAGAAATCAAATACTTAGGGTATAAATTTTCTGAACAAGGTTTCTCTGTTGATGATGATAAAGTTAAAGCTATAATTGATATGCCTGAACTGCAAAATAAAAAAGATGCTCAAAGATTTTTAGGCTTAACAATTTATGTAGGTAGATTTATTAAAAATTTATGGCATAAAACACAATTCTATTATTTATGTTACCACAAACTACAGCAATACGTGTATAAAATACGGACAGTGCTGTTCCAAACAAATAATCTTTAACGCATACCTACTAAACATAAGTATTCCTACTAAACAACTATAAATATGAAAATATATTTTTCATAAACTGTGGAGAGTCCAGAATATTCTCACAAGTTATCCTTCTTCCTAATATATTTTCAGCTCATTTCCTTCTAAGTTGCCATCTTCAGCAGAATCTACGAAGGAAAGTAATGTTAGATGTAGCACTGTGGGAGATACGCACCATTCTGCTGAGGATGACAACTTAGTTGACGAAATACGTACCCGGAGTTCTTCACCCATCAAGATGGTAAAGGTATTTTTGTTTTTATTTTTTACTATGGATTTTAAGTTCATTGCCAGTTATGCAACCCAAATTACGTTGGCTGTATTACTAAGTAAAATCCAGATACATATGGTCCATTCGAGCCTCGCAGATGGTCTCACTTCAAGCGATCGCGCATTTCTGAGTTCGTTTGGACAAGCTGTAGAGAACGTATTTTATTATCTTTAAAATAATATTTATGTGTGGAATCCTTGTTCTGTTATGCTTACATTTCTATCTTATGTTATACAAGAGAGAAATACTTGAATTAATCGAAACTTGTTTCCTTCTAGCATCTGAACCGAACCTCTTGAAGGTTCGCCTAAAACAACGCGTAATGGAACGACGTTGCAGCCCCATGACCAAGCGTCACCTGCCGCCATCCCTCAAGAAGAAGCTCTTGAGTTCATGCCTGCCTCCGAGCGAATCGCCGCCACAAGAACCTCCTAAGGAATTGAGTCCGCCATGCGAATCGGAAGAATACCAAAGACACGCGCTGTTTAGTAGTCCATCGATGCCTAACATCTCCTTAGCGGCCCACCACGTACTTTCGCCCGATCTCTCCGAGGCGGCCGTCAGGGCAGCATGCACCGCCCGTCTGGGCATGCCACTGACCGGGCAGATGCTCCCCGGCACGTTACCCTTCTATCCGTCGCTGCCTGCCATCGAGAGCGAGCACGAGGAAGGCTCTACCCTCGATACCATCAGCGAATTGCAAGAGCCGATTCCTCGAGGTGTTATACGACCTTTGGGCAGGACCCAGTCGTCGCCTCTACCCCTGGGTCATCCTCTATTAGATGGTGGGCCCCCTCTACCAGTTCCATTACCGCCTCCACCCGAAGAACAAGAGCAAAGAGATTTGGAACTTAGGGCAAATGAATCACGAAGGTTGGTAATATGTCTTTTTTATATGGATTATTTAGGTAAATCTAAGATCTACACATACTTAACATACCGAACCAGAAACTCAAGAAATACTCCTCCTACGTTTAACTGCTAGCAGAAAATATATTTTTTAAACAAATATACTAGCAAATACCTTTCATCTTAAAATGTTAAACAGGAAACTCCAATGTTTACAATATTCTCCTTATAGATGATTCTGCACGTTTGCAATTAAGTATATATTTATGTATAGTGGCATATATAGGAATCCGTAATCCTAACAAATATATGGAGTCAAAACATATTTTTAATGCCAGCTCCCTATACTCGGTTCATTTTAAGAATACGGTAGAGGTCGCTGAAATCACTCCCTCTTTTACACAGATGATGTTTAATTAAATGGTAACACAACCTGAAAGAGAAAAAAAATTCTAATATGGATTTCCTAAAACAAAATGCTGTTTTCTTAGTAATCTGACTTTTCCTTTATAAACCTTGTATCATTTTGAATCTGGATCACCCACTGTATAGCGATGTAGTCAATTGCCTGAATTCCGTTATTAACGTTATTTTATCGCAGCGTCTTTTCTTGTAGCAAATTCGATGATTGATCCTTATTACAATAGCATCACCTGGAATACATAAATTTTAACGATTTTGTTTTCATCACTGACTACTTTCTTCCTTTCTGTCGTATTGTTCCTTTGCTACACTGATACATATGTGCTATGACTTTTTGTTTCATCTCAAAAGAGATATACTGTGATGCTTGGTTAAAATATTAAATTCCTGTTGCTTTATAAATATATACAATATATGAAAACTGTATGTGACTAGTATGTACTTGTATGTATGCGATATAAACCCAGAATAGTCTCATGACTAATATTTAAGGACTTACCTTTCAGCATACGACCTCTCTCCCGTGCTCTCAGCAGTCCCGTGGTACATCTGGGTGCACCCGGCGGACCGACGTTAGCTAAACGACGGGTCTCCTCCACTCCGACCACAGGCCTCGCCTTCGACAACCAGATGCTGAAGCATTCGTGTATTTGCGGCAACAACGCTATCCACCCAGAACACGCGGGCCGGTTGCAAAGTATATGGGCTCGCCTGCTAGAAACGGGTCTGGTACAACGATGTGACCGCTTAAGGCCGCGGAAAGCGACACCGCAGGAATTACAAACCTGCCACTCGGAAGCACACGCTCTCTTATACGGTACCAGCTCGATAAACAGGCACAAGATGGACATGAGCAAGCTGAGCGCCCTTCCCGTGACAACACTCGTGCGGTTATCATGCGGAGGTATCGGTGTCGATTCGGATACTACCTGGAACGAAATATACACGGCTCCAGCAGCCAGACTCGCCGTGGGTTGCACCGTGGATCTGGCGTTCAGAACGTGGACGGGAGACATACGAAACGGTTTCGCGATAGTGAGGCCGCCAGGACACCACGCAGAACCGGAACAGGCGATGGGTTTTTGCTTCTTTAATTCGGTGGCGATCGCTGCTAGATTGCTCCAGAGCGAACATCGTGTCCACAAGATACTCATTTTCGACTGGGACGTACACCACGGAAACGGAACGCAGCAGATATTTTATGATGATCCCCGCGTCTTGGTCATCTCGATCCATCGTCACGACGACGGGAATTTCTTTCCGGGAACGGGAAATCCGGACGAATGCGGCTCCGGTGCCGGATTGGGTTTCAACGTGAACATCGCGTGGTCGGGTGGTTTGAATCCGTCGCTAGGCGACGCGGAATACTTAGCGGCTTTCAGGAGTGTCGTAATGCCGATAGCGATGGAATTCTCGCCGGATATTGTGCTGGTATCGGCCGGTTTCGACGCGGCCGAGGGCCATTCGGCCAACCTGGGTGGCTACCGCGTCTCGCCCGCATGTTTCGGTTACATGACCAGACAGTTGATGCAGATAGCGCGCGGGCGCGTTGTCCTTGCTCTAGAGGGTGGTTACGACTTGCCGTCCATTTGTGATTCAGCAGAAGAGTGCGTACGTGTTCTCCTCGGCGATAATCCGTCGCTAATATCGCCGGCGGAATTGGCGCGGGCGCCGTGCACCAACGCGATCGTGTCCCTCCAAAAGGTAATCAACATCCAAACGATGCATTGGCACTGCCTGCAAGAATGCGCTAAGGGCGTCACGTGCTCTTTCAACGACGCCATCCGGAATGAAAAGGATGACAAGGAGACCGTCTCGGCGATGGCCAGCTTGAGTATGCAACAGAGCGTCGCCATGCGCAACTACTCCAGTCCCTCATCAACCGAATCCAGTATGGCAAGCTAATACCTCCAAGACCTGGCCCACTCAACATTCCCGCAGTCGCTATGAGTGACCGCCTCTTAACGTTAAGATCAAATTATCGTGTGTTTTATTTTTGTTAATATATTTGAAAGTTTTTAATAAAATCATTTATTTACTTTACAAAAGAGAGATTGTTGATGTTATTGTTGTTCTTAAAATAGAAAATTACAAAAAAAGGAAGCAAATATAATACTGCGTCAGATAATAGCAATAGTCTCACTAGAGGAAATATCACTTTTTCAGAAGTTTTTACTATTTTTACATACATTTGCTATAAATTATATATATTGTGCTTTTTCTTTCATGAAATTTAAAACTCTGACTTTTTCCCTTCGCAGGCCAAACTTCTTCATGGAATGTAATCTCTCACTACTATACAATCTGAATAATATTTGCTCATCATACTCTTCATCATCAGGATTATAGTCTGGTTAGCATTATAGGCCGAACATTGAATCCTTTGGCATCTTTACAGATTCAGGATTTATTATGGGTAGTCAGTCGTTATAACCATAATTTAATATCACTTTGTCACTTTAAACCATTTTTTCACAGTATAAATTATGGAACATCTAGTAATTGGTTCCTTTCAAATTTATTTCATCATAAAAATTGCTGTTGATTATTTTTCTTTTAATTAGACCGGAAAAAATACATTTGCATTCTCTTTGAAACTTATGCTATTATTTCGCACAGAATTGTATGTCGTACAAAGATCTGCCATTAATGTGACTTTGAAAGGTACAATTTTCCCAAAAGGAGATTTCCGGAATGCCTGATACACCTTTTGGAACCCTAACGACTGCTCTATATATATCGCAGCAAATTGTAATTCAAAATTATTGGAAACGAAATAAGCAAGGCAAGTTTTGTGTATGTCGTATTAAAATAAATTATATTGAAATCTTCTTTTGGTATATAACAATAAATATTATATGAATAGATATGGATTTGTGTATATTTAATTATTTCGTCAAATATACTTCTAAGCTTCTTTACAAAATGGTGACAACTACTAACTAACAATACAATAATTGTACTAATCCTCTTTATTAAACTAAACCTGACGTAAGTATATTATCGTAAGAAGTGGTAAGACAATTTTCTTTTACCTATAACCTATATTGCGAAAACTTGAGTAACTAATATAGCATACTCGTTGATTATGGTTAAACAATATGAATACTAGGGATGCCTTTTATATAAAGCATCAACCGCCTCTTCAGCCGTCGAAAAACGTTGACCACGTAATTTTAGTTTGATGTGTAGAAACAAAAAGTAGTCATAGGGTGCCAAGTCAAGGCGGTACGGCGGATGACCTTTCATTTCAACTTTTTCAGTTGCCAAAAACTGTTGTTTGAACTGACGTGTGAGAGCTCGCATTGTCCTGGTGGAGAATGATTCGCCTTCGGCAGTTGGTTTCCCTTATTTTTCCGAATACTTCTGGCAAACAAATGGTTGTGTACCATTCAGAATTGACCGTCTGACGTTGCACCAATGGTACAGTTGCCACATGTCCGATTTTTCCGAGGAAACAGGCGACCATTTTCTTCGAAGTGCATAGTGCGCAATTGTATTGTTGAATTTGGCTCATCTTAAAAGACCCATACAGTCGACTGCTGTTTACTTTCGAGATCATATGCATACATCCATGATTCGTCACCTGTTACGATGTCATAGACATGTTTTAAAGTACCGTGATCGTATTTTTGGAGCATTTCGTTCGACCAATCCAAACGAACCTTTTTGTTGACCGATTGTCAAATTATGTGGATTCTAACGCGAACAATTTTTTTGACGACCAAATGTTGATGCAATATTGAATGTATACTGATCCCACTGATACTCAAGGATACCTCAATTTCACGATCCGTCACATCATCATCAATGTTTTTCGGAACAACAACTGAGTTTGGACGGCCTTCGCGAAATTCGTCAGTGAGTGAAGCACGGCCACGATTGAATTCGCCGTACCACCGGTATACACTAGTTTTTGACGGTGCTTCATCGCCAAATGCCGATTTAAGTTCATCGATACGCTGTTAAGATAATCCACGTCGAAAATCGTAAAAAAATAATGACACGAAAATCTTAACCCATTAACCGCCAGCGTTGCAAAAACGCAATACAGTGTATATATATTTTTTGTTCATGTAAAGTCATACTGTAAATGATTTATTTGAGGGTGATGACAGTGTAGAGTACTACCAATATAAACGTAATTTTTGATTCAAGAAATAACGTACGGGTTTATCAGAGAAAAATTTAAAAGTTTGAACTTTTTTGAGAGCTGGACACTCTAATATATATCTTCCCCTGATTTTACAAAAGGATGTTTGTTTGCCCATAGATTATCTTAGAAGGGTCTAATAGTTCTGTGGTAATACTAAAACATATATCATCTTACTTTGAAGTGGATTTTCTTACTGATAAATTAGGTGTTGCGTTTTCGCAACGTTGGTCACTTATGTATACATATACATATTGCGGTTTCTCGCAATGGGAATGGTTAGCTCAAGATAGTGCAGGTTGTATTTAATGTTTATAAATTTATTTTTCTCTTGATTTACCGTTATATGTGTTTATACATATGTAAACGTATATACCAGGGGTTGAAAACTTTAAAACAAGAAATAGTAACATAGTATCCCTTGATAGCACTACTCTAATAATGTGGAAGCAGGGGCCGTAAGAGAATTACAAGAATAGTTCGGCAATTGTAGCCCCTTCGAATTGTTTGATGACACTGTCTTCAGCACAATAATAGATTATTCAAAAAATATATGAATGCAACAAACACCAACACAATTTCCATGTAGACATAAATGATTTAGGGAAATGGTTAGGCATTGTTATTTTGTCAGACTACAAATAGATTTATACTGGTCTCTAGACGAAGACAAAGGAGTACGATTGGTAAGATAAACAATGTGGGCAACCAGTTTCCGAGATATCAAACAAAATATTCATTTATCTTAACATAGAAATTACAAAAAGAAGATAAATTTTCAAAAGTAAGACCGTTATTCGGTCTCTTGAATCAGAGATTTTTACAATTTGATATTTTTTCACATCATTTATCAACAGATTAACAAATGGTCCCCTACTTCGGAAGACATTCGGCGAAGATGTTTATAAGAAACAAGCATGTTCGATTTGGTTATAAAATTTGGTGTCTTGCATCATCTGATGGGTACCTACATAATTGGTACCCTTATGGTGGAAAACTAAAAGAAAATCCACAGCTAGGTTTATTGTTGGAGGTAGTAAAAACTCCAAATAATCATAAAGTGTATTTTTTCACAAGCTACTCTCTGCATTCATTGTTGAGTGAAAATCGATTTTATGCAATAAGTACGGTACGAGAAAATAGTACTGCTAAATGTTGTTGTTTTTTTAACAACAAAACAAATCGTTAAAAGAGATTGAGGATGGTTTGACTCTGCATACGATAAGAATGGTGCGTTGGAACTACAAGGCGAAAGTAAAAAGATACCATATACGTTGCGTTTTCGCAACACCATTTTTTTTATGATACTGTGTAAAAATATAAATAAAATTTTGTAAATGGCTTTCTTTTACCCTTATTATTTAGTTCAACAATAAACATTTTTTTTTCATATGCGGAGGTTAATGGGTTAATTCTATTTTTTGGGCAAGATGATTTTTAAGCCACTGTACGTAACACAAATATCGCTTGTATGTCAAAATGTTCCGAGTACGTATAATCTGTCAAAAAGGCCGAACACCTGGAATGCTTGGTCCCGAAATATAAAAGGGATCCCTCGTATTTTTCAAATTAATATAATGAATGAGCAAAGAATTTTTTTTCCGCCAAAAGAAAACAAAGAACGACTTTCTAAATTCTGTTACCACAAAAAATGCAACCAATTATATTAAATGCTGTTAAGATAGTGCGAAGTGGCATAAACCATTACTATCATAGCTATTGCCCACCCAAAACATGATCACCAGCCGCGCCTAATTAAAATAATACAACGTCGGTTTTAAAGTGTTATTTCTTCTTATTTAATATTTAAGTATAATTGACGAAATAATAATTACAACGACATATATGAATATTCGACGGTTTACATAAAGTATTCAATTTAAACAAAGGAACAAAAAATAACTTTTTAACAGACATTTCCACAGAGTAATAATTATTATATTGCTCTGATGTAAGGAAAACACAATATGCATATTTCATTTTATTAATTTTCGTGTAATACGTTGTATTACTTAAGAATGTTACAACATACATACAACCTTAACGTACATAAACAACAGATTTCCTTTTTGTATATTCTTTTATAACTTCAGAAAAATAAATTATTTTTGAATTGCGACATGTTAGTAATTTACTATCGTCGAAAAATTTACGTATTTTGAGTTTTTGTAATAGACTCTTAAAAGTAAATAAATACTAGATACAAAAATGCTTAGGGCAAAAACAAAATATTGCAAAAGCAATGCATGAAATGAAACACATCAAAACATTCTAAGATTTATTAATGCATAATGCTGTAAATATTTAAGAGATTTTTAAGGATATCGAAGGGGTTAAAAATTGCTATAATTTCGATTTTCTTCTTAATAGAAATTCTCTTCAAACCGGAACAAATAACTCAAGATCTGTATGACGAGAATTGCGATTACCGTCGATTTCCTGACATTCAAAATTTTAAGGTTACAATCAACTAAATCTTCTAAGAATGCAACAGTATGGTAGTATAAATCGATATCGGATATTTTCGAGATACTTCGACTACAAAATTTGAAATCTGAAAGATACCGTTTCCTTTGCAGATGGAATTTTCTTAATCTGAACTTCCATCATCAATTCTAATAGATCTTTCAAAGGACTAGGTGATATAAAAGCTGCCTCCATCGTGACAACGCTTACCGACCTTCTGCGGGTATGCGTATGCGTATGCGTAAAGCATAGCAACTTTTCTATCAAAACTGTGCAGTAGGAAGCCGTATTGCTCTAATAGTTTAAAATAATCCGTTACATACTTCAGAGCGAAAACGTAATCGACATAATGTACGAGTAAACTCGCGGAGAAATGACTGGATAATCGGTGCCCAGGTAAGTCGATACATACATATATAATAAAAATTGGACGATAATAGAGGTATTAGAGTATCGAAAGCACCCACAGTATTCGGCAGATCGTAAAGCTCTGTAACTATTTCATCTTTTGGATTAGCTTTCAGATGAAACATAAGCGTCAAAAGCCAAGTAATTTACGAGCAACACCAATTGAACCCTTTTATAAGAAGGAACCAGAAATAGACTGTGCAAAAGCTGCCCCAAAATATACTGACAGTGATATGAGTTAAAGAGTAAGAACAACATTATATAATCATGCCATCAAGTAGCTATCCTAAGCTCTGTGCTCATCATCCTTGTACAAGAACTTAACAATTGAGATGATTAGTGCTGACGTCAAAGAATGCCAACTCTGTGAAGCTTTTTCCAAACAAAACAAACTACATAACCTCGCATACTGCTCACGTTCTTCGATTTCCTTTAAAAATGCTTTATTTATAAATTTGTGTGCAGTTTGTAAGGTATCGTCGAACAACAGTGAGCAGAAGAAGTGCATGTATTTTGCAAAGAACTCTGAGTTGAAGAAATAAGTTGATTAATGCTGTATTGTACACACACGGTGTTGGATATAGGATGTAAAAATATATATATATATATAAAATAGTTATATTGTATACATGTTGATCGACAGTCATCTGAGCCAACCTAATTTGTAGCTGCCACTATTGATAAGTGCCACACGCTCTAAATAGTACGATAATGTTTTGTTATGAAATGGCTAAATAAAAGTCGTCCTTTTATTAGTATTTTAATTACGTGCATGTATTACATTATTTTCACCTAAAAAATATGGCAAATACATTTTATTTTAATTAACGGAAGTTCCTCCTCGAACCCGTTGGGAGATGTACCAAGAAATCAGACAGCCTCATCAAGAGGCCCTACGTCAAATGAATGTCATGAAAGTGGTTGTTAAAATAACCAATATTATTAGAGGGGCAATCGTGCTTTGACTCGCAGAAAGTTTCGTGATTTTTTGCCGAAGTAAATGCTACATATGGGGACTTGTTACTTCACACCGACATTCGTTGGTTAGGCGCCGGAAACTGTATGCAACGATTCGCTCTACGCAAGGAGATTCCTATTTTCCTGAAAGATGAAGTCAAGTACAACACTACAGAACTTGAAAATCAAGTGGTAGATGCACAATTTTTAGCACAGCTTTAATTTTTAACGGACTTAACATCTCACCTTAACGAATTGAATTTGAAGCTACAAGGAAAACAGTAGAATATTGCCAACTTATTTGGGCACATAAATGGATTCAAGCATAAAATTAAGCATGCATAAGCATAAGCAAGCTCTTCAAGCCTTCATTAGAAAAAAAAATGATTTTTCATTTTTTCGAAGTTGTAAACAGCATTTTGATGAAAGGAAGGGTTTTGAGGAAGTTTCAAATTTACCTCACATAAAATACATTGACACAATTGCAAAAGACTTCGAAAATCGATTTAGCGACTTTAGAAAAATCGAAAGAGAGATTTCAGTTTTTACTCAACCCCTTACAATTTCAGTTGAGAATGTGATCAGAGCGGACCTTCAACTGGAATTGTGTGATTTGCAGTCAGATTCTTTTTACCAAGGAAGAACTGAAACTGGATTGGACTTTGTCAAATTGCTGCCAGAAGAACTATACCTCAACTTGCGAAACTTAGGGCTTACACTGGGCTCAAAGCAGCTTTTCCAACATGAACTTTATAAAGTCAAAATATAGATGTTCCGTTAATATTGATGCATTAGTTAGTGTGAAACCAATATCCTCAAATTTCCCACTGATTTTTTTGTAATTTGATGTTTTTTGAATAAATCAATAAATTAAAAAATTAAATAATTAAAATAGTAATACAAAGGCGTTTTTTCTTTGTATACCATGCCTATTAAAACTCACTGATAAAGTTGCATACGAAGTATTTTATAATGCGGCCATCCAAACCGTTTTTTAAGAGGACCTTGGGGCACTTGCAGTTGGACAGCCCTGATGTAAGGGATCACATCAGTTAATCCTTCAAATTATTAGGAAAACCAACAAATAAATTTAATATTCAGTTTTATTCATAGCAAACCGGATAAGCTATAAATCACAAAAAAAAAACAAATGATATACTGCAAATATTTTGTATAAAAAAATACCATCACTTTATTTTCAGATAAAAATAAGACCAAAATTCCTTATAATTTATGCCTTTGTCCCAATAAAAAATTCATTAACACAGCCGAGAATAATTCCAGATTCGTGTGATGTGAATGGTGTTGTCCCTCGATTTCATAAAATGTGAAACCTGGAATGTATCCGAAACTAGTTGCCCGATTCATAAATAAATTCTTGCTCGTGGTAGTGATTATAGATATTGCCGGGCATCTTACCGGATATTTCTTAAGAAACTTGTCTGCGTATTCCTTGGAAAGGTTTAGCGGTAATAGACCCCGTAACTTTCGATCATAGGTCATGATGTATGCATCATCACCGGCTTTTTTTATCGTTCTTCTCGCCAATTGTTCCGCGGCTTCATACGTTAACTCTCCAGGCATTCTATTGTCCTTCAACCTGTTCACCGCTCCTTCGTAGGTATAGGAAGGTGCAGATTTGGAATCGAAAGTTGAAATTTTATCCAGTACCTCGAAAGCGTTCTTTATAGATGTTACGTAACGATCTGGAGGAGTCATAGACAAATATCCAACATCTAGTAAAGCTATTTTGGAGACGCGTTCCGAATAAATTTGGGCGAACACGACGCAAACTCTACCGCCAAAACTGTGTCCGATGAAAACGTATTGTTTACGTTTAAAGTGTTCCGTTACGTTTTTGATGGCGTATAGAAAATGAGCGAAATGAATCGGTAAATTCGACGAAAAGTGACTAGAGAATCCGTAACCGGGGAATTCTACGCAGAGATAATAGAAACTTGTTGGTAGCAAGGGTATTAGAGTGTCAAATGTGCCAGCATTGTCCAGTAACCCGTGAAGCATTATGACAGCTTCGTTGGCGGGATTTCCCCAAGCTTTTACTGCAACAAATAAGATAAGAAATTCAATAATTACTTGCTAGAAAATATGGATACATAATGCCACATAACTTAAATTTGTGCCTTCTCTTTTATTTTCTTTTCTAAATCTTTTCTGATATTTATGTAAATAATATAATAAGTTACATAAACGCAATTGTCAATCAAGTACATAGCAAATCAAAGGTCAAAACATTAAAAAGCGGGAAAAAAACTTTACCATGTACACCGGGAACCATAGATCGTATATTTCAATAAGTTAGTAGTAGAAAAATAAATACAATAGACTACCTTAAGGTAATCAATATTCCTAACAGTTTCAAAATAAACAGCTCATAAAAATTATAGTACATGAATGTCTAAATCCCTGCCATAATTTAAATTAAGTATAAAATTCAAACCAAATCGGGAACAGTAATATCTCCACCGATTAAAATAAAAACGGAAAACTGGTAATACATCCTGGATGATCTCTCAGTTATTACATACATACCTGCAATGTGGCCCCATGATACCGGTATTTCTAGTTCGCAAGGGTCCATTTTCGCAAATTAACTCTAAAACGAATATATTTTACTTAACTATTTAATTCACACATTTCACCACACCTAATATTAAAAACGGTAGCTCAATTTCGATTTGGTTGATAAATGTATTTTATGAAACACCAAGATAGATACAATTAACATCTAATGCACAAATTAAATAATTCCTTTCCGACAAAATTAAAATCTGCTTAGCCTGTCAAACCACACAGGACGAACAAAACAAATCACTAATCACCGACCGAGTAAATAAGCACGCCAAATAGTTGAGAATAGTTGTAATTAGCGGATATAGCAATTATACCTGCAATTTTGTGGTATATAACAGAAATACTTATGTTTGTACATATATCCTTATAATATATAAAGATTGGTTATGTTTCAAGGTTTCAAGTAACTGCCATCATAAAACCATAAAAATTAGGATATAAAACAGAGATTACATTAATGATGCACATCCCAAGCAGCCCAATTTAAATTTGCCGCAGTTATTTTTAGTAACTTCAACTTAAAGATATTAAAATACCCATTGATGTAATACAAAATTGTAGGTAATCTCATGCTTTAATATTGAAGTTACTAAAATTAATTGCGACAAATTTGAATTTTGCTGCTAGGGATATATCAATGTAATCATGATCAGAGAAAGCCTTAGGATTGTAATAGGTTCGTTCGTTTTGGCACCCTGTGTCATGACGCAAAAATCCAGCTGCATGACCCTGTATTAAGTTTATAAGCGCAAGCAGTGGGCGTAGAACTATTTTATGACACCGCGCCGGTTTTAGCAACACAAGCACGTGTTTGTTTTGACGCAAGAATTACCATTTAACTTAACAAGGAGTTTTCCATATCTTAAGGTTGGCCATACATACACCGCCCACTCAGTTCATTTCAGTTAATTTCTGAATCTAAAGAAAACCTACCCATTAGTCACACCGTTTATTAAAACTATATTTTTGATTTACCCTTTTCATTATCCATAACGTATCTATTTAGATGATTTACAAATCAACAACGGTCAACAACATATACACAAATCTGTCGACAGCAGCTGCGTTGCGAATCGTAGAATCCAAATCGAACATCCATTTGGCGTCATGAAACTTACGATAAACTAAATCGAACACAAAACAATTACTGCGCATGTGCATGCGTTTGGCTGCATAAACCTGTGGCCAAGACGAACGAACCCAATAATTCACTAAGAAAAACCAGAGAACCTTTCTAACGTTACAGTTCTCTACTAAAGCAACATGTGTAGTTTAGGACTACCGATATTAGAGGGCACATAGTACGAAAAGTAACTGGTAATCCATAGTTAATGTATATAAATAGAGTTAGTGGACTCTCCCTTCCCGCCCAAACTAGAAACTGGTTGGGTATTCAGTCGCTTATGGCGCTGTAGATCATTACCGCGTAAATTTGAATATATATTTATATTTCAAAATTGATTAGTTTCGTAAAATAGGATGAATAGCAATACGTGAGGATCTAGTCACAAAACTTTCTATACAAGTACTTGGATGCTTTTACTTTTCCATTAGAAAAGTTGTAAGTTTCCATCTTTTAGTATTTCCCAACAGTAAAATAGAAGTGCATACATTTAGATAGAAAGTTGTGTTCCTATTCACATATTGCTGTTCACCCTATCAATCAAAACTTAAAATATATCGATTTTCTCACATACTAAAAACAAACCGCTTTTTAGTGCTAAAATTGGTTTTATTAAAAACAAACAGAATATAACAAAAAAAGACCTGTTAAATATACAACTGGAAAAGCAACTGTTTTAAGGTTTGCGGGATTTCTTTTTGCCACAAATTTCATTTCATTTGGGAAATGTATATCACAGACCCTAAACTCCTACGTTTGTCATACCTTATATCCCCCCCGAACCCACAGCTTCAATCAATCTTTTGAACTTCTACAGAACACATTATTAAAACGTAACAATTAAAAATTAAATAAGTGCTCACTTCCAGATCCTTCGGGAATGTATGCAGTAACACACTTTGTTGGGTGTTTTGGGAACCGGATATTCTACATTGGAAACCCATGTTATACTGCAATGTAATATTATTCATAGCAAATTGGAAATCTGTTACTTTTTAATAACCATTTTGTCTATAATCACAAAAAAAAACTACTCGAAAAAATTTATTACATAAATATGTATGTAAATTTTAAATATAAATTCGCAAAGATACAATAGCATTGTTTAGATTACAGAAGATGATATAAGTGAATAATTATAACCGGAGATATTCTTCTACTTATTACTATTTGCTAAAACACACCATATAGAACAGAAATTAAAACACCACATGCACCTTATTTATATTATAAACCATTATAAACAGCACAACACCTGCAAACGCAGCACGACCAACGTACAGAGCAAACGATACAAGAAACCTCGGAAAATTAAAAACCCTTTGAAGTTCTATCACAGCGCTAAGAGCGTTAGAATACCCAACTTGCGGTTCGAAACTCGGCTAAGTTTCTATGTATGTTTGTGTAGTTGACAGGGCATGGTAAGCATTCAGCAAAGTATTATAAGGTGTTATTCAAATTTGCAACCATTCAATTTGTACCGAGAATCAGTTTTCCAAATGGGCGACTAAATGCATATGTATTTTTTCTAATGTGCATAAATAATGTTATAATATAGTAATATCATGAACTGTGGTATCTTTAATAGGACAAAAAAAAACGGAAATTCCACAGTAAGCTTAAATGTCTTTAAATAAACAGTATGAATTTATTTCTTCCAAACCAAATGCAATGTTCAGGATTTTAAGTAACGCATAAATTCAGTAATTCCGTTGATATTATTTTTTTGCAAACAAATTGACATTTATTATCTGCTCAATTAGTGGTTAGTAATAACGATGACTTCAACATTGTAATAAAAAGAAACTAAATTGATTAATCAGAAAAAAAAACTCTAACAACAACATCAAACACAAAAACGAGCACAGAAATAACAGTTTTTAAAATTACATTTCCACTAAATGTTCAAAGTGATAACCCTGTACCATCCGACAATACCCAAGACGATTATAAAATTCATGTCTCACATTCTCGATGGTTTGAAATGACATTAAGCTAATCTCATGTTGAATTCTTGAGATCTTCTAAATTATTGGATCGATTGTTGTACACTTTCCTTTTTAGGTACCCCCATAAAAAGAAGTCTAATGGCGTTAGATCAAGAGACCTAGACGGAGCGCCATCTTGTTGTAACCAAATGGTATTTCGTTGGTCAGGGTTATTTGCATTGGAGAATAATTCAGCTAATACAGGCATCAATCCAACTGTAAAAATTGCGGGTATCTATCTCCAGTCAAATTGTTTTCAAAAAAGATTGGACCTAGAATTGTGTTACCAATAATTTCTGCCCAAACATTAACTTTCGGAGCCCAATATCTACAATTCTATCTATTGACCGTTCTATTTAAACAAAATGTTGCTTCATCCGGAAATAAAACACGTTGGGAAAACGTTGGATCGCGAAGACAAATTTCCATCATTTGTTAGCAAAATTCTTGCCTACGATCAATGTCATCTTCTGTCAACTTATGAACCAATTGCAGCTTATATAGGTGAAACTTTTGAACTTTCAAAAGTTTTGGAACGAAGTGTTTCTTATATTGTGGTCCAAAGCAATGCTTCTACTAGTTGCATGTGGATTGTTTTCAATTTCTAGTTGCACATCAAGTTGTGCATCTTCATTTAATGTCACCGAGACACGTCCAGTTTTTGGAAGATTCTTTGCAACGACATGTCGCCGAATTTTTTTTCAATCCTACTAATTATTGATTGATTTATGGGCTGACTCGGGTATTTTTCTCTAAAAAGTTGACACATTTCTTGATGTGTTCTAGCTCTGTCGTCATAACCAATCATCATTAAGACTTCAATTCTCTGTTTTCCGCGCAATTGTACTATTTTTATTATATTATGAAATAGTTTTTCTAGTTTAGGAAATTCAAAATAATAACACTTATTTTATTTTCATTTACCGTAAACCGTACAGCATTTGCCGTAACTAATGTTTTTTGTTTTATATACTTGTTTTTCTTTGTTTGTTTTCAAATGTAACGCCTTAGAATACGTGACTGACTAACTGTAAGTGTATATCAAAAATCGATGATGAAAAGTATAAACTATAACGGGCAGATAAAAAATGTCCGTCATACAAAAAAGAAGGCAATAATTAGCACCGCATACATACATATATAGATTCTGTAAATAAATTTTAAAGTAACCTCGTCCAATAATAAATATCACATCGTGATCAATCTCAACTGTCTGGGGTTGGTATCAATAAGGTCCGTAAGTTAGTTATAAACTACTTCATATTTACATTCGTGGGGTGTAGATAGATGACCTGTTGGCCATCTATCATCGCGTCATTTGTCATTCGATCTTTACCACCGTTATTATTATTTTTGTTTCGTTCCTGTTTTTTCTCTGATTTCTTTGCGTTTATTGCTTTTTAAATACACCTCATGCCATTTACGTTGCAACGAGACCCGTTTATCGTAATAGCTCACTTTCGAAGCACAACGTTGAATATTGATGGGATCTGGGTATATTCTGAACAGGCGAGACGCGCGTTGAACAATTTGTTGCAGGGTATCCTGATATGGAAATTGCGCCACGGCATCGAGATAGGCTGGTTCCGCGATTTATGGAAACCGGTAGTATTACCAAGCGAAAACGTGAAGCAACACTCACAGTGCTAACGGATGATATTATAGAGGACATCAGACAAAGAATGTATGTTAGTCCAAATTGTCGACGAAAATTGTCTGCCCGAACAGGGACATTTTTTAATTAGTTGAAAATACTGTATTTCTACTATCGCTTATTCGTAGGTATTTCGTCTGAAAGTGCTCATCCAATACCAAATAAATGCAGATGCATCCCTACAGTGTTTTAATTTGTCAGCTGTTGTTCAAGATTTTGAGACAAGACGGAATTGCTGTCAATTGTTGAACATTTGCTCGAAAACGACTTTGATCTAACTTTTTAATCCGACTAGCTTGGTTTCATTTATCCGATTCCGTTAATGCTCAAAATTATCGTATGTGGTCAAGAGAAAATCTACAAGTTTCTCTTGAAGATGATCATCCTAATTTCTTTATTCGAGATTGTGCGTCGATATGCTAACCGCTAGCAGTTATCTTCAATATATCTTTAAAAACTTGCACTTTTCCTGACTTATGAGAGCTAAGCCGAATTACCTCGGTTTTTAAGAGGGGTCATCGCTCTAACATAGTTAACTATAGACTCATTTCCATATTATCCGGTTTTGCTAAAATCTTTGAACACTTACTTTTTTCAAAATTTTATACTCATCTTAAAACTCAAATATCTGACCACCAGCCATGGTTTTGTCATGAGCCGTTCTACCGTGACTAATCTAGTGTCTCTGACCCAGTTCATTAGTATGGGCCTTGACAAACAGCAGCAACTTGATGTAATATATACAGGTTTTGCTAAAGCATTTGATACTATTGATCATTCCATACTCGTTGCTAAGCTATCTTCAATGGGTTTCTCTACCTCCATCTGTCAGTTAATCATTTCTTACTTAGCCAGTAGACCTTGCTCTACTGGCAACACGTGTAAGTCTAATAGTTTTGTTGTCACTTCTGGAGTTCCGCAAGGGTCAAATCTTGGCTCCCTTTATTTCTGTGTATATACAAATGATCTCTTATCACAGTTGGATTGTAAGGTGCTTGCATGTGCAGATGATTTTAAAATCTTTCGGCAAATACTGTCTTCTGATGATTGCAGTATACTGCAACGTAATTTAAATCTTCAAGTTCTTGTTGCGAAACTAATAAAATCCATCTTAGTATTAGTAAATATGCTGTGATGTCCTATTCCAGAAAGAACAGCGCATTCATTCCATTAACCAACATGTCATTGACAGGCTTACCACAGTTAAAGATCTCGGTGTCATATTTGATCATAATCTAACGTTCTCCAGTCATATTGATTACATATGTAAGACTGCTTCTCGAGCTCTCAACGTTGTCTTTCGTTCTTGCAAACACTTCTCCGACATGTTTACCCTAAAAACTTCGTACGATCGAAACTAGAATATGCATCACTAGTGTGGTACCCTTATTATGCATATCAAGAGTTAGCAGTTGAAACAGTTCAGAATAGGTTTCTAAAGTATTTGGAATTTAAAACTACCGGCACCAATCATCCACGAGGCTGTGATTATAATATTCTCCTTCAGGCTCACAACTTTCAACGGTTATCTGACACAAGGAAGTGCAAAACTTTTCTATAATGAAATTGACTGTTCCTCTCTCCTGTCGTAGGTATATTATCGTTCCTCGAAGGGCTAGCCCATCCTCCTATACATTTTTAGTACCCCGTGCCAAAACTAATATTCGCGTTAGAGCTACTTTGACCCACCATGGCGAAAAATTGTAATAAATATTTCCCTGCTCCTTTTCATTGTTAAATTTCATTCCTTGATTTAATTTCAAACACTCCTTATGTGTTTAATTGCCTAATTTGTTTATGTTTTGATTATGATACTTTTTATAATTATTTGTTGTTTTTCTTTTTACTTTGCTTAATATTGTTCTGTTATTGGATGTACTTCTGTTGGACAATAAAGGGCCACTATTATTATTATTATTATTGAAAGTAGAAACAAGTGATTAGATGAGCCAACTGCACAGTGGTCCCAACGTAAATTTGCTAGTGCCAATTGTTAAGCTAATGTTTGACTATTTTGTTTGCTGAGGTTGACCTCTGGGTGGCGCTCCTGCAGCGTTATTAGGGTTGGCCTATAGATGGCGCTGCAGCGGAGAGTGGGGAACATGCGCACCATAAAAACGAATTGGAAGGGAGGCGATTCATTGACGTAATCATAGATATATACACGTAAATACCTCTGTAAAGATAAAAGCAAGTAAATCTTCAGTGTCTCAATCCAACAAATACATTTCATTCTGTCGTAAACACGTCAGACATTGATCACACTGTATATATCAACTGTATTCTAGTCAACGAACGGTTATTGAATTTGTATATTATACACAAGTAGAATATTACCGTTCTATAATTAGCGTCAAAATATTGTATCGTGAAACATTGGGACCTTTAATAACAGTTTTAACTAACCGAATATATGAACTGGGCAGAATAAACCCAGACTCTCCGATAAAGCGATTGAAGTGTGCCTCTGCACTGTCGTTACCGTTAATAAACCGCTTACAATATAATCCATAGATCTATACAAACATATTATATGTATCGACGAGATACAGCTTCCGATATTCGTTCAATTCAGCATCGCAACTCGTTCTGTGAGATTCCGTCCGCTTCCGATCGAATGAAGAAGGTACGCGTTGAAAGTGACCCAAGGTAGGGCGCCTGCGTTGTTTTCCCGTTATGGATTTTCCAATCGGAAAGGCAGTGGATGCTGCCAGAACGTGGTTAGACACCCCAGTCATGCCGCTATTCACGCCTACACACCACCGGTGAGTTATTTTCATTTTCATTCGATTTTTCCTACATTACCGTTTGGGAGCATGTAACAACTGATAAGATTAGAAGAAGATAACCTGTAAAATATTCGTCCTTATAATATTTTCGCATTTACGTACATTCATGTACAACGTAGATACCTCCACTTTTATTATCATACAATACCACAATTGAATTTGGGGTACTTACTATTAGATCTAAATTGATTCGCTTCCAAAAAAATTCATTTTCGGTCTGATACTATCTACTTCATACCAAAATAATGTGACTTTCTGTTATAAAGAGTAGTCTAACTAAACAATTTCCACGTTAGCATTTAATTTTCCATTTTCTAAATTTGCTAATAAGGGATGGCTTCGATTAGCTTTGTTCGATTAGCAAATGAATTTCTTTAAAATTTACTAGGAGTATATAGATTATAACAAATAATATATGTATTGACATTTCCAATTCTTCATCATTTCCATTTTAACAGGAAATGATAGCAACTTAATTATTTTGAATGGAGGATCCCATTAATTTTTACGTTTTTATAAATAAAAGTATTTATTATAAAAAGGGATAACAGAAGAAAAAATAACAAAAGTGTTATGAAGCGTACCTTTTTCATTTTATTATTGCATCTTTTTTTAACAATAACTATTTCTGAATGTAGAATTTCTATTGTACATTTGGAAAAGTATCCGTTTTAATAGGTTAACTTGGCATTTGAAAGTACAAAAGAATTGAAAACATCAATAAATTCTTTACTCGGGGAGCTTATAATAAACATCACACGAAATAAACTATTCCACAAGATTAGATTCTCATTATTAAATGCAATTGCCTTTATCTCAACTTCGCAATAATTCCATAGCTTTAATTTGTTGTCGTTTAAACCCATCACTATATACATATTTCATAATATTCATCGCATGTGAGTATCTAATTGGGAAAATATATTTATTTTTTTGTGGGTTAGAATTAAATTGATCTGCTAACTTCATTTTGTCCAATAATTGTATTTAAAATAAAATTTTAACGAATTTCAATATCAATATGATCTTTATAAATAACATGCATAAGTACATATATCATTTAAAAGAATTTAGACATTGATAATCATCACCTAAATATATACTTTAGACTTCAATTCAACAATACTAATATCAAATACTACTTTAGAAAATAAGTTTTAAATACGAATGAAAAGTATGTTTAGATAAATGCTATTGTTCTAAACATTAGCTTGAATGTAAAATTACTGCTTCATCTTTCAATATCCAAAACATTAATTACTTTACTTTTCCAGATGTTTTGGTAAAAACTGTAATTGTTATTTGTTCTATTTTTACCAGGCAACACATAACATATTTAAAATCAGACGTTTCATATGCTGAACAATTAAATAGAAGTGAACAAAATTATATTGAGCATCAGGTCTTCTTCTTGTGGTTCTGATGACGTAATAATCAAGATGATAAACTTTGCCTGCCCACACATACGGAAATTTTTGGTACATATTATTAATTGCTGCTTATTGGAAAACATTTTTCCTTCAATTTACTTTCAGTTCTCTAAAGTCTTTGAAAATATTGTTTCTTCCTAATCAATCAGAATTACGCCCTGGTGTTTATATTAAGAACCATTCGTCTGGCATGTTTAAAAACTTATTACATGACTTTATTCTAAACAGGTAGCTGGATGACATCAACTCTGTTGGGCTGCGCATTTGAAATATTCTTGGTGTTCTTTTTTTTGTAACTGGTAATGATCATAGTTGCATATCCGGAATTAGGTTAGGTTACTTTAGGCATTATATTCTTTTTCTAATTATATTATTAATACCAAACTACGTCTTCAGATTTCCAGGCATTTGTGAAATTTTTAGTATAGATTTTCTCCCATTGTAAACACACTATGAGGACATAAATCTATATAAATGAAAATGTAAATGTACGTTTGTTAAAAATCTAGGATTTCTTCTTAAGTTCTTCACCGATAGCTTTGATACAACGTTGCATTCGAATATGAGCGTGTCTTTATACAATCATAGGGGGTTACAGAGAGGGGTATTTGTTGATAGATACTATCAGAGATAATACAGTAAGGAAAGTTGGGACACTTAACGTTAAAATTGTGTGCCTCTCCCTCTGGTGGTTTGTGAATCCAATTAAACAGATTACCGCGCCAAATCTCATATATTTCAAACTTGACAGGATTCATAATGCCAACCAAAATTCTATTCATTCTTCTATACAAGCTTTTTTTCACATAACGTCATTCACAAAATGTGCCAAAAAAATGTGTGCATTCTGCCGTGCAGATTTTTAAGTAGCACGTCTTCTATAATTCTGTTCAGAAAGTGAACGCATAAGTTGGGCAAGAGACACGCATTGACGGTTTCGATTACCGCATTCCTGAAAATGATATTTACGATTGGAATTAACCTTTTTGCTTACCAGACAGAATACCATAAACACACTTCGGATTACTCCTGCCGCACTAAATTGTTAAATCCCCTTAACACAATAACGCACCAACCAGCTTTAACAATAATTATATTCACGTACCGACTTCTACAATAGCAACTTGCAGACTAAAGACTCTGAAGGAAAACAATTCGCTCCAACATTAATCTACCCTACTCGACAAAAACATAGCCATTAGGAATATAATTACACTAAAAACCACAGTCGGGTCCAGGTATGATGCATCATTCTTAGTTCGACGTGTGTTAATAAAATAATAATTAATTCGGGACACGTCAATATTTACAGACGAAATACACAATAATAATGAAAATAACGATAATGATTCAACAAGAAATAAAAACCAAAAGAACTATTAACAACGAAAGGAATTGTAATATAAATTTAAAATACTCTATGCAGACTTGTAGAATTTTACACTCAGAGCCCTCTATTCGATAAAATTTTGAACTCAGAACCCCCTATTTTGGGGTACATCAAAGGTATACTAGTGCACCCCTATTGGATATAATAATGTGACAGGTAAAAACATGCTTAAATTGAATTTTCATGGAATTTGATTTTTCATTTTGGATAATTATTTGTGATATTCCGTTGCAATGGAGGTGTGTCGTTTACCGTAGCGTTCATTTCGTGAGTATACATAGTTTATTTTAGTTACTGGTAAAAACATGTAATTTCTTCAGCGATTACTTTGAAAATTCAACACAATGTTGCATGGAAATACGCGCATGCTTTTATACATAGATGTCACCTTTAACAGGTAAAAACATACTTTTCTCTCTTTTTAATTTAACCAGACTGGGCCGGAAACATCTAGTTTTATACATATTTTGAAAAATACAATATTTTTTCGATTTCAGAAGATTTTGCGGTAGTTGCTTAAATTTTTGTATATACATCAATATCCTTCTTTGGTTTCCATAATGTTTCATTATTTCACCACACATGTAGTATACGGAGAGATCAAAAGGTAGAAAAAGTTGGCAGCACATTTTTGAGAAATTCCTATAGTAACTCAAATAATTTTACAATTGTGTTCAAAATAATAGGAGTGACTTTAACAAAAAAGCAAAAAGTTTTATTACTTATCGATAACCAGAATTTTATTCTGTATTTCTTTTACAGCACGTTACTCAGTTCATCTAGTCTTTCTATACATCTTCATACTTTAAAATTATGGAAATCCAAAAAAAAAATGCTTTTGTAAAACAATCTAATAACTCACTGTTCAAAATAATAGGAGTGTTTCAAATACCTCCATAATATAAACAAACAAAAAAAAATTAAATGGTTTTTTAAATGGCATGGAATCATTGAGATTACATCATTTCAGTGGGATTTGCCGCCATACTTCTTGAACTGTACGCCACATTTTTTTAACGTTGGAGGGTGGTCGAGAACACGTTTCTTTATGTCTGCCCACAGATTTTCAATGGGATTGAGGTCAACCCTCAACCCCATTGACCCGAAACCATTCCTTCGCAGATCCACTAGTATGTTTCGGGTCATTGTCTTGTTGAAACAGCCATTGCAGTGGCATATTCCATGTGGCGTAAGGCAGCATTACTTGCTCCAAAATTTCCACATGCACGCTTTGATCCATTGTAGTTTTTTGTAGATTGGCCCTACCCCACTGTACGGGAAGTTGTTCCATACCATTATTTTCGCACCACTGTGCTTAACGTTCTTTGTGATGCATCGGGGATTTTGGGCAAAGGACATACTGTCTAGGCCCTGTTCCACCAAATAGCACTATTTTACCTTCATCTTCCAATAAGCGTTTACTAGAAGTTACATTATTTACAGTAGGACCTAACAGCTTGTTAATTTCTCCAGACGATGCTGTAGCGTTGTCTTTACAGGACTGGATTATACGTCGATCACCTTCTCTGGTAGTTTTACATTTGCGGCCACGCTTTTCGAGTTTATTTTGTAAGATAATGCATTAGCTATCATTTGATCCGAGCATCCCAATATTTTTTTTATTTCTTTATATGTTTTACCTTCTCTTCTAAGGTTTTTAATAAGCTGGCGTTTTTCTTCGCCGCAATGCCTTCCACATCCCACTAGAATAAAACAAATAAGTAAAACCCAACATCTCTTATCTCTTATTTACTTTTTAATACGCACTTTTTAATTTCTTAAACCAATTTTTAAACTGAGGACTTCTAGAATCAAATAATAACACACACTCCTATTTTTTTATCATCAGAAATGCACGTCAAACACAGAATTAAGCGAGTAGCATCATCATAAATAAAGAAATATCCACAAGCGGATGCGTCTTCTTTACTTTAAGATTTCAGTTAGAGTGCTAGAAGATTGCAAGGTTTGCATTTTGCTACATGTTAAATTTTTTATTTGAATATATTTGGTATACTCACTCCTGTTATATTGCACACAGTTGTATATTGGCTGCATGGAATTAGCCAGTGCAGCATATTTCACTTTGTCTATTATATAAGTATTCACAAAACACCACGCGACGTCAAAATTCCACGCAGTCAATACAAATTATTTGAATGATTATAGGGATTAAAAAAAAATGTACTGCCAACTATTTTCTACTTTTTGATCTCTACGTAATACTGCGGATAAGTTGTCAGCTAATTTTATAAGCGAAACTATGAAATTTTAAACTCCCTTCGAATTACTGCTTTATTAGTTTGTTTTTGAGCAACCTAATATACTTTTTACCGTAATTAACTTAAACCAGTAGATATATTTACTGCTCAAATCTAGTGCATGACTAAATACCTTTTTTTGGCATGACATCTTTAATTATATTTTAAAAACTACTTTTGAATACAAATTTATCCCTGATTGACTGACGAACATTATATATAACCAACGCAAATATGTAGAAACGTTCCTAACTTAGTTACTGGAACAATAATTTGTTTAGTTAACGTTTAACTTTTTAATGCATAGACGTGGAGGAATTTATTTGTATTTTCCTAAATTGCTACGACTGCTCCATTTATCCCCAGAAACACGAACACAACGAAATGCAAATAATCACCAGATTAAGCAGCAAGATTTTATATCATTAGAACCACTATACGTACATAGCATTTTTATAAGAAAATATAAATGATTTGAATATGAATAGATAAGAAAGCATCCGGCAAGAACTGGCGAAGAAAATTGTGTCCCACATCTACTATATACTGCGGTTGCCAAGTTTTACGTTGAGGGTTAAAATCTAGTTTTCTCGTTCATTTCTTACCACTTCGCCGCAACTTCTTCAGCTGAACTCCAGAGTAATATACTTCAAGCAATTGTAACGTCAAGTACTTTTCGAGTGCATTTCATCCAGCCATGTTTTATAATAATGCGTATACGTGCTTGTACACGTTCGTATGCAACGAACGCGCATTCGAGTCTCACTGACAAGGAGAGATATCCAGTCGCAGTGTATTATAAATCGAGCAAGGGTACGCACGCATGTCTGCTTAATCACGTAATACTGCGTAATTTTTCTGTATTCTTATATTGCGGTAGAAAGTAGTTTCTTATATTCATCTTGTAGCTGCTATGCGATGCAGGAGAGCGAAAAAGTAATTCTAAGTAGGAAAATAAACAACGATTCTTATTAAATTAAACAAAGGGAAAATAAACTCTACAATTGTACAAAATAAAGTAAAATTCTAACAAATTTACTTCATAGAGGGTTCGAAAATACTCCCCTCCGCGGCGAAACAATGGCCGAGTTTATCGTAAAACTCCCGCCTTACGGCATCGAGATTTCGATGTCGATTGTCGCAAAAATTCTCAACAGTTCTACTTGCAACTGTTGCAAGCCCGCTATTGTTGTAAAATATATCGTTGTAATACATTTTCGAACATCGTAGCACCGCCCACAATAACTTTAAATCGAAATGGACAAAGCAAAAACAGTTCCTATAAAGAAAAATTATAACAAAATTTATGAAGATGTGTCGTGAGTTTTTTTTTATGCAACCCTTACTCGTAAAAACTCTGGAGCCGCCGCTGGTATATTAAATTAATGAAATGCCTTAAAACAACATGTTTTCCATCTTGTAATAACATCGAAATTCTATAAAATATTACTGTTTTATAGAATAAAATTGCCGAACTTACCGATTGAGTAATTTTAAATGAATTAATTTTAACAGACGAGAATTCACATATGAAATACCTTACGTACTAGTTGTTTAATAACAACACGAATCTGGACAAAGATGCATCCCGATGACCATTAATAGATTTGATGGCGGTAGTCTACGTAGGTTAAGAAAAATAAAATCGAATACCTATCAAGGATGAGTAATGGTAATACCTAATCCAAGAAGAATATTAGGTTTCATTGTACCTAATAGCAAATATTTTAACAATTCCTTAAGCTGCAAATTGAACCAATTGCGGTTGAACCGATTACAGGTAAATTTACAAAATTTCTATAATTTACGGCACTTAATTTCAATTTTATCAAACTCTAAACTCCATAACAATTTCGTGGATTTCCCTTACCTTTTGTTAAAATTTAATTTAAATTTTGTTCTTCATTAATCCTTAACTCTCAATAATCTAACATTTTACTTTTGGGCAAAATCTTATTATTATCAACAACGAAATTGATAGATACTTCATGGCAATCAGCGCTAAGGTGTGATTTCGACATGCGATACGCTTAGACATGAAAGGTAACATCGACAATGATCTATTTCTGTACCTGTATGTACGAATATATGTTACAAAACAAAATACAGGAAGTACATAGAATTATAACACATAAAATTATTTAAAATTTGCAACGTTATTATTATTAAAACTTATACAATTTGAACACACGCTATTACATTTAACCTTGCAGTAGAAAAAAACACATTACAGTGCATTTCTGTGGTCTAATGATTGTTCATTCCCATTATGATTTATTCTGGTTTGAATAAAACTTTTGCAGACTCCAAGAGTACCTTGGCGTAAATGTAAAACAATTTTATTTAGCTGCGGGATCGCCCGATTTGGGAGTCCCTACAAAGTTTGGAGGATGTTAAAATTTTTGGGGATATCTCAGGAACTATAACACATATTATTTTTTATTCTAACATAATTTAAAGCATATTACATAGTCTCAAAAATGACGCTAAGCAATTTGGAAAAAACAAATACGGAAAGGGGCCGGGTACCCAATGACCTATTTTTTGAAAAAAGAAATTTATCTATCAAAACTAAAGCTGCTTACATGTCATATGTATTTTGAATTGAAACTCAAATTTCGTGTAATATTGACGGCAACTTTGTGCTTCGGTTACTTATGATAAAGCTCAAACAAGCAAAAGTGAACTTTTAGCCCAAAATAACGACTGACATTGTTATATACATATACCGTGCTTTTTTTGTAACGTTAAACGTAGGTACTTTAGAGGTAAATGGGAAAATACCGTAACGGTACTCTTACAATCAATTAAGCTTAATTTCGAAAATGGTTTGTCTAACATGAGTACTCTATTTATACTTCTCAAGTCGTGCAGTTCTAGTAAAA
>JARFOC010000341.1:637236-653587 GCA_031763485.1 Osmoderma eremita | reverse complement strand
GGGCGGTTTCACCCCCGTGGACGGCTAGCAAGGAATTTTGTTAGTGGTTGCTGTATGTAGTATTGAAGTGTGAATAAGACGTAATGTCTCGTAGATTTTGCTGAGGATGGCAACCTACATAGATGCCGAAATAAGTATCTGGAGTTTTTCATTCATCAACGCGATAATGGTATTTTTATTTTTACTATTTTAAGCAACAGTATCCTATTATTTTAAACAACAATCAACAATTACTTCAACTTTCTGACGCAAGTTCGAACGTTTCATATTTTAAACCACCACATATCATCACAACATCTTAAATAATCCGTTACCCCACTACATTTACGCTCTCCTACTTTACTATCGAAATAATACGAATTCCCTTCCGACATGCGGCAAGCATCGCCGTAAGACCCGAAAGCGCCGGCGATAAGGAAGCCCGCTCGGTCGCAAGAGACCGGCGGCATGAAATGTTAACACCTCAGTTTACTGAAAAACATACCGCGCGTCGCTTGCTCCGATCCCAACGTCGATTGCCCCTCCGATATATTTTTTTTTCAAAAGTCGAGTGCTTTTTCGCGTCACTCCCGTCAAGTTTCGACTTTTAGACGAACTTATGCTGTGCGGATTAGGTCGTGGTAAAAGTGCGCACGTAGTAGCGGAGTAGATGCTGGCGAAACGGTCCGAGTAGCCGGCGTGTCTCCTTTAGGTACGTGGATTTCGCAGAACGGGAAGTGCGCTCGCGCCTTTGCCTCCGAGGAGAACGGCATGAGTAGTGTCGATGATGCTCACGGGATCTTTTCGTGAAAAATTCACAATGTAAGAATATTAACCTACATACCTTGTTACTCGTGTAGATGCATACTTTATAGGAGAGATAACCTTGATCTCTTAAACGAAAATAGCGTAAATTATAGGGCGATTTGATTCGTTTCGCGTTGTAAAACATCAATCGGTTAAAATAGAGGCATTCGGTAAAATATGTAGCAACCAAAACATCTAATATACTAAAAATACCGCTTTGATTTCTTCAAATATTTTGTTGAATAACCAGTGTTCAATAGTGCGATGTGACATTCCGTATATAGTTATCAATTTTCTTCTTTTTCTCAGACACCTTGCGTTAAATTCCTGATGATTATTTCATGTATGCAGGCTGACCCAAAAACATAGTATGACAGCTCACTTATTTTTTTAAATGTAAACACCTTTCTTTTTTTTCATTTTTAAATTCTATGTCGTAAATTCAGATCATCATTATGCACCATATCCTATACCTTAATTCAACTGTTTCCGCATCGTCTTCCTACGCTAGAGCCCAGGGCTCCGCGATCGATGGGGCTCCCAAACCTTAGCGACAGCAGCGGAATTGATGATAAATTTTTCAATCACTATACTTCTTCTCACATCTTTTTGCCTCGATCACTATATAAGTTTCGATTGCTATTACAAGGTTTACAAGCTGGTTGCTGGTTTAGTCTTAGCTAATTTGTGAATAATTATTGTTTACTTAACATACTAAAGTATTGGAAATTATTCTCTTCGCCCAACTAACTTGTTTACTGTTAGGATATGATAAATTCTTTGCTTGGTCAACTAGATCTTTAATTAAGGATCAATTGTCTGTAACCGTGACGAATTTGCTAAAAATTAGTGACAGTGACAGCGCAAAAAAGTTACAGATAGAATGCACTTAACAGAATATTTTAGAATATGGGCCTCATGCATCCCATTTGGCTTAAGACGACCTTGGATTCAACTAAACTTAAACACTCTGTTGACTCATATCTTAAGTGACTTTATCTTAGCCAAACTTATTACGATAAGTTTTTTTATGGTACGTCTCAATGAAGGAGTGCGAATAGAGATACTGATGATGATTGATTATGTGGACATGATGCGCACCCAAATGTTGCGCAATGATTAGTGCCAAGTATCCTCACAGAGAGCCAATATGTCAATCTACTGTAAGCAAGATAGAAAAAAGATATCGTGATTTAGTTCACATTCAGAAAAATACTTTTGTTAATTTAACCAAAACTTGTTTGTATCTAGTATATTTTTTGTTATATATAGTCAAACATGCCCTTTTGTCGAACCAACAAAACCACTTTGTTACATTTTTTTATTTGACCCAACAATTTTTAATTTTTATTTTTTAATTATTTCTTATTGGTTATTTTAGTTAAAATTTTGTTAGAAATAAAGATACAGTTCAAACAACAATTTTGTTGGTTATTATTTATCAAACCTTTTTTAATAGTTTAACAAATTATGTTGTAAATATCAGAAATATTAATTTTTTTTGTTAAATCAATCATAATTTTCAACAATAAAATTTTGTTTGATTTGAAAATCGTTTCTTTTATTAATTAAACAAAAATATAGTTAATCCAATAATATTTTTTCAAACAATTCGTTTTTGTTGGATTAATGCAAGTATTTTTCTGAGTGCACGTCAGGGATAATTATGCAAAAGGTCGGTTTACGGTATTAGAAGATAATCAACTAAATGTATTACTGGGTGTTCAAGAAGAATAATCCGAGCCGCAGTATTTCTTTGGAAAATCAAATCTACTAGACATGCGTCCTAAGGTATTTAAAGGAAAATAAATGGCATCCTTACAAAGTCCAGTTGGTGCATGAACTGAATGAAGATGACCACGACAGGAGATTTGAATTTTGCGAGATACTCATGAATTTGCGCAATAACGATCCATAGTTTTCAAAACGAGTTTTATTTTCGGATGAGGCAAAGTTTAGTCTCAATGGAGGTGTAAATAAGCAAAGCTGTCGGTATTGGAATACTGAAAATCCCCGCTAGATAACAGAATGTCGTACCCAATATCCTCAAAAAGTTCATGTTTGGGCCGGCACTGTTACAAACAAGATTTTGGTGCCCACTTAGAATTTTTAGAAGATGACCCAGTACCATGTCTTGCCATACCTCGATCCAGATGTTTCTGACACACCAAACGATTTCTTATGGTATCAGCAAGATGGGGCTCCGGTTCATTACACTCAATACGGTTTTCCCTGAATGATAGATTGGTCGTTGGAGCCAATTGAGTGGCCGGTCAGATCTCCAGATTTGACCCCTTTAAATTATTTTCTGTGGGGTTATCTTAAGTGTAAGGTCGACATTAACCGACCAAACAACATCGAAGACTTAAAAAATAGGATAAAAGACGAAATGAGATTGATAGAACCCAACGTAGTTAATAACGTTTTGCAGGAATTTCAATACCGTCTCGGATACTGGCAGGAAGTTGGTGGTTGTTATTTCCAACAGTGGATAAAATAATTTTTATTTTTTATTGCATTTAACTACTTTCTATAAATAAATAATATGTCGATGTTTGAAGTTGAAATCAGGTATAGGACATGATACTTAGAATATGTTCAGAGTTTGACGTAGAATTTAAAAATGAAATAAAAAGAAAGTTGTTTCCATTATAAAAAAATAAGTGAGCTGTCATAACATGTTTTTGGGTCAACCTGTACACGTGACATAATCATAAAAAAACGGCAACTAAATTAAAAAATTGACGGGTCGAGAAAAAAACACCTGAATTTTAAATGAATTTATTCCAACCTTTACGTGCTCACTGTATACTTAGTCTTTAGATAACCCTTATTTCATACGGTTTTATTTATGTATTACTACATATGACTTTATCACGTAGCAATTTCCAATATAGACGACATTTATTCTGTAATTATAACCAAATTTATCATTTCCCTTTTGAACTGTCTATTGTCTATTTTTCAAAACATAAATGTCATTGTACTATTATATTCATTTTTGTCACTTCATAAATATATTATGTATTATCGTATCGTAGAAGTTTAGTCTACCACCGTTGAATTATCGTCTCTTTCAAGCGATGATTAATAACCCTACGAGGGCGCAGGTCCGACAAACAGTAAACATAACAAACCCTTAGCGCTAGAAACATATATAGCCCATCAGACAAAACGCTAAACTAACATATGTTTTTCTTTCGTCCTAGTAGTTGTTAAAAGGTAAATAACAGCGGTGCGTGCTATAATATTGCAACAGTTGGTAATACTAAAGTTACATCGCAATTACCTCATAACAAAAACACGTATATAGGCAAGTTTTATCTAAATAACAGCTTACACTATGAGTATTCAAACCAACAATTCATAGTATGAAAATCTTTTAATAATAGATTCCCCATTTTGTATTTAAAGTCATGCAATCTTTCATGTTTTCAACGAATTGAAATTCCAACACTAATACGTCTAATTCATTTATTTGCGTTTGTTCTTTTCTTTAATCATGTTAGTACATCACAACTTTATTGTTAAAAAAGAAAACAATAACAGTTACTCTTAAATTAACAATTGTATAAATTAAATATGTTGGTGCAAGTTTTATACTAAATTTCAAGGAAAATTGATATCTTGATATATGCTATTAAACATAATACTAATGACTGAATAATTAGTAGACACAAGAGAGAGAAAAACCTTTTCATTAAAACGGATTGGATAAAAAATTTCATTATATCTAACAGTTTTTGCTTATTCTCAAACTCTGGAATAATATTAGACTTTTGACATAAATTTTTGTTTTTTCTTAATTTTTGGAATTTTTCATATTGTGTTGAGCTAACATGCTTAGTGTGTGGCAAAGCTCCATATATCCGTTATCATATAAGATATCAAAAAAGTTATGTACGAACACATAGGCAGTCTTAAACTTACTATTTTAAAATTATTTTCATATATGCAGGCTGTTTCATATCACCAGGGTGAACCGAACATACGTTTCATTAAATGGAGATTTAGATTAAGCTCATGCCTCACACGTTCACTATACAATTTCATCGAAATATACAGCGTATTTCAGAAGTTATGGTCAATTTTATGTGAAAATTACTGTGAGTTCAAGTTCTTGTATCCTGCAAACGACAGTCAGAAATTTTTTTTACATGCATAGCATTTTATATTCGGCCCATTTCCCTGAAAGATGGATAAGGAGAGGGAACCAATTGCGTGATCATCTCAATGCGCCGAAGTTCCCTAAAGTTGACTTCTTCATGTGGTCATGTGTAAAAAAACCTTATCAAACACCTCCACATGGTATTATGAAAAACAAAATAAGAGAAGCATTCTCGAGTATTGATTTAGAAATGTTGAGAAATGTTCGAATTCCCGAAGCTGACGATGATGGCGACTGGTTAAACTTCCTTTTTTTGCATAAGATAAAAAATTACTAGTCATCACAGTTTTTGTGAAAATATTATATTGACTGAAGAGTGTACATTTAGCACAGTTTCCTCAGATAACTTCCTCACACACGCAGTCCCAGTTAGATATACATACATACATCTTCCCTTACTTATTTTTCAAACAGGCTAATTAACTTCTGTTCCTTATATAACAACCAGCAGGCAGATTTATGCAACAATCAACTAGAAGCCTTTTCAAATTTATTCATTATCATGCGTACCAGCAATCTAAAATCAATATTGATACTACATCCAATTTAAACAGTTGATCCTATTCGCTCGGGGTATGAAGGTTAACGCGATGCCTTTGATAACCATAGTTGTATTATCAACAGTAATATTTGACTTCGTACGTGTCGACTCGTACTAATTGGATAACTCGAACTCAAACATCTTCCTTTTTAATTCGTAAATATCAAAGCGAGAAATCGCGTATTTACATGGCACATATTGCATAAGCTACCAACTGGGACGAGAGAGCATCGGTAATGTCAGGAGATTATCTCGCGCGAAGAAACGGGCAGAGGCTACGCGATGATAATGCTGGTGTAATCTGCAATTAACGCGGTAAACACGAGTCGTACGTCGTTGTAAAGTGTGGAGAAAAAAAACAGCGATGGACGTGTACGTGTGCTCTAAGCGGAACTATAATAATAATAATAATAATAATTGAGAGATAAAAAAGCATCTATATAATTGCTCGGACTGAAAAAAATGTTTATATTATTACAACGATCTGTAAAATTTAAATTTAGATATGACCTAGATCATTCTTGAATTTGTTTATTTTTATTACAAGTAAGTTAGGCGCCGGTCGCTATATTTTAAACAAAGTTTTTATTTTCTATTTCAAATTTCGAGTTATATTGGGATGCGTTGTATCGAATATTATCCCATTATATCTTGAAACAATTGTTACTAATTTAATCAAAAAATAAAAATGTAAAATGTTTGGGTAAACTTGGGAAATATCTAATGTAAGGTTCACAGTAGGGCTAACATAACATTAACATAAATCCTAACAAAGAATAGGAAATTTATTAAAGTGTTTACAATTTAAAAAAAACGTATTTTTCACATTTACTTTGTGTGTGAAAATTACCACATATCAGTTTTAAAATTACCTGGCATTCCATTTTATTAAGTATTTTTTTCCGTGGATTTTTCACCTCCTGCGGATTTCAACAGTGAAATTTCTTTCCTAATGGAATATTACCGACATAATCTTACCTTCTAAGTTATTTTTACTTGCTAATTTTACATTGTAGGATAATCCTACCTATATTTCAATGACAACCAGCACTTAATTTTTCAATTTTTGAAAGTGAAAAAATAGCTCCAACAATTTAGACATATACTACATGTTGCAAGTGCTACACTTTGGGAACTCTACATTTTAGTCACCTCTGTCAAATAGAATAAATACTATTGACCACTTTAACATTTTGATTTAAGGGATTAACTTCATTTGTGATTAGGTAAAGACATAACGATAGAATGCAATTTACCATATCATTATATATAACCAAACCAAATATTATAATAATAATAATAATAATCTATTGTGATAGGCTGCAATAACAACATACACATTGTCAAAAAACCAAACAATAAAAATACAAGTAAGCACAAGTATAACAGGACAATAACCAATCCATGCCTTGCTGGGTGCGCCATATACACACCGATGAATAAGAAAAGCCTTAACGGCAGTCCTAAAGCATTTTAGACTTGGAATTGATTTTAACTCGCGAGGCAAAGCGTGAAAGAGATGCAGTCTCAAAATTCGTGGACATTTTTCGGTTACAATTAAAGAATACGGAGGTATATGGAAATTTAGCTTAGATCTCGTATCATACTGATGTATATCGTTGTTATATTCAAAAAACAGATTTGTTGTTATAATCATATATAAGAACTATATATAAACTGCAATAACGCAAAGAATATTCCATTTCTGAAAATAAGACTGTCAATACCTGCCATACATCTAATAATTCTCTTTTGGGCTAAAAATCCATCCTTGACATTTGTTGAGCCACCCCATACTGTGATCCAATAATATAGTCGACTATGAACGTTAACATAGTAGGATATTAAGCTATTCTTTAAGTATATGATTTAAAGTTCGTACTTGATAACACCATGCATTTAGTTTATCAATAAGTTTGTAGCAGTGTGCCTGCCAAGTTAAATTGTCGTCCATACATAGACCCAAAAAGTTTAATTCTCTTGCTTGATCTATTTCCATATCATTTTAGACTATATTAACATTGCATTGGGTCTTGTTCCGAGAATTGTGAAATATGAGATATTTGGTTTTATCAACATTAAGAAACAATTTATTATGGGAAAACCATACATTTATAGCCTTTAACAAAGAATTGACACTATTTTGGCTATCTAATATGTTGTTACAAGACACAACGGCACTTGTATCGTCGGCATACGTGGTCAAGTCGTACTCCGATATAAAGTTAGTAATATCATTAACAAAAATCAAAAATAATATTGAACCCAAAATGCTCCCTTGAGAAGCTCCTCTACTGACGGGTAGGCTAGAGGATTTAACAAACCTTTTTTACCCGCTGACTGATTTTGAATATTCACAAACTGGGTTCTTCCTTTTAGCAAAGATTCAAACCATTGTGAAACAGTGCCACGTATACCATACCAATCTAACTTCGTAATCAAAATATCATTGTCGACACAGTGGAATGCACGACTCAAATCGCGAAAAACGCCTATAGGAAACTAACCATTTTCCATACCCGACACAACAATATCATCTAGAGCACGTATAGCAGTCATTGTAGAGTGATTAATTCTATATCCATGTTGTTGCTAAGTTAAAATATTATATTTATTCAAATGAGAAGTAAGTCTACGCAAGATACAATTTTTGAGAAACTAAAAGAAATTGTAAGAGGGCGATAATTTTTAATATCTAACTTGCTATCTTTTTTATGTAAAGAAATGACACGAGATTCCTTCAACTTGAACGGAAATACACCGGTTTCAAATGATAGATTAATCAAAAAAGTAATTGGAGCTGTTAAACAATCTGCAACTATTTTAAGTAAATTACAGGGTACCTCATCAGGTCCACAGGTGGGTTTACTTTTTACTGTCTTAAATAAATCTCGTACCTCAAATTCATTATATTGCTTTGCACACATGCTGTGTAGAATGTTGATGTTATTTGTATATTATGGTCACTAACTGAAATTTGAGATACTATTTCGTTAAGTGATTCAAGAAAATGATTATTAAAACGTTCAGCTACAATGTCTGCATCATCTATTGTTCGACCGTCACATTCCAGAACAATATTTTCACGGTTTTTAATATTACCTGACAGACTTCTTATAATTTCCCACGCAGTTTTCGAGGAATCCGAGGTGTCAATTTAGAAGAGTAATAATCGCGTTTAGTTTCTGTCAACAACAGTTTATGTTTTCTTTTTGCTTCAGAATATATATCAGTCATAACTGGAAAAGTTTTTTGAAGCATGAACTAGTCCATAAGATTACTACTTGAACGCTTTACCTCACGTGCGACCCAACTATGTTTAAAACGGCTCTTATTAATTATCCTATTTATTAAGGGAAACACTGATCAAAATATTTCATAAAAATATCAACAAAGAAAATTTTAAAGCTACGTTTACATCACAGTAGTTGAAGAGTTGATCCCAAGGTATATTATTCAATATTGCAATAAAATTCAATACTTTATCATCAGCATAATCTCTGAAATACACACAATCACCAGGAATATCCTGATCGTAAAAGGGTAGCACGCCCAACAATGCCCCATGGTCACTCACAACAGAATCCACAACAAAAGCATTTTGTATTTCCACAATATCAGTTGCACTGTTACCCTGCACACGAGTGGCAAACTCTGTCAAATCAAATGTAGGCGTGATAGTTCTCGACAGGTGCGTGATCTACGAATCACGCACCTGTTGAGAATTACTTAAAAAATTGACATTAAAACCGATTAAAACAATTTTTTATAATTATGCATACTAACCGTTGTATTGTACAGTTTATTTTGCGTACTTGATGATACAAAATACAAGATTTTCTACTCCTATAAATCATTTGAAATGAAACATTGCTGAAAAATAAAATCCAATGCCAATATGCCCAAACTCTTTTACACCAGTAATAACTATCAGGAGAAATGCAGATACCAGGTAACCAGAGAAAGTGCTGTAGAATGGCAAAAAGGTATAATAATAAGGATCATCTCGGCGAAGCTTGTCTCTTTTTATCCTAACGTACGTATTTATACAGATATATGTATAATAAGGATGCGTTTTTAATACAATTTCACGTAAATAATTATTTGTTAAGTAAATACAAACACGTATGTAAAATACACTGTTGCGTATTATCTGTGTTTGCGTCAGAACTATTTGTACCACCATACATACATATGGATTTACTAAAAAGTCCAAGAGTACTTAATCATTCAGGCTATTAGAAACCATGTTATCTAAAGAATGGCAGAAATCATAATAGGAGCAATTCATAATTCATGTGTCTTGTAACAAATCTTTTAGTTTATATTTACTATGGAAAAAACGTAAGTGTAAGTGAAAATTACATTTATGAGAGAAATGTACCCTATGAGAGAATATTAATGTTTCATAGGTGGATATAGCATTGCGAAAGGCCTTATGTGAATCCTTGGTCCTCTCCAGACTTAATTTTTGTTTGAGCGTTCACTATTATTGTTTGGATGCTATTGATAGGTCTAGACTTCAGCGTTTGCAGAATTTTTGTCTTAGATTTATATATGGGATACGTAAGTTTGGTAGGATCTCGCATACGCTCGGGTGGGCTGGTTTGTTGAACATTTCTGCGAGAGCGGAATCTCACGCCACCGTCTTTTTCTATAAAATCATTTTCTTCGAGAAGCCTAGTTACCTGTACCGCAAAATCTTATTCAGAACGGATGTTCACAACATCAATGTGAGGTTCAGGAGCTTATTAACTCCGCCGGTTCGCCACCTCGAAATGTTCAGGGGTTCGTTTAGTTATAATGTTGTCTGGCTTTGGAATGGGTTTACGTTGTCTGAGTCCATCCTGTCTGACTCGCCAATTGCGAAAGAGAGCATTGCTTATTGAATAGTGCTTAATGCATGGGTTTAATTTATACTTTATTAATTTATATTCAGCTTTAAAGTGTATTAGAACTCTGTGTTGTGTTTGGGTTGCATTGTGATAATTTATTACTTCATGTATGAAATATTCTCTTCAGTCAAAATGATTTTCTCTTTTTAGAATATAGATATTGGTTCGGGAGGAAGATTGGCACCTGCTCTTTCTTATACTAATTGATGTTATATTGATGTTATATAGTATTGTATTTATAGTTATACTTCCCAATAAACCGCTATTATTATTAAAAATATACGAGACTAACTAAATAAAATAAATGTAAAATGAACCAAAAAATGGGGTATTTTTAACTTTATAAGGATAAATTTCTGACAGAAGTGTATTTTAACTTGTTTTTAGGGTAACAGTTCGTTTACCTCAAATTTCGTTTAATATTCCACGATTTTTGAGGTATAATTACAGATTTCAGATGTAAAACTCCCGAAATTTCTTACAGTGTAGAGTGTATAGGTTGGTACTAGCAAATCGCGTTGGTTTGCTTGTAAAGCGTGAATCACTCATTGATTCACTTCAAATATTAATATTTTAAGAGATCTATAAAGCAATAACGATAACATAGATTGCACAGTTGCTACATCCATTTTTATTTCGGCGATCATTTTTTCCTTAACTGTCAATAAAATTAAAGGTTATGCATTGAACTGTATACTACGTTATGTATAATACATCTCCACAAATAAAAAAGTCATAAATAATTGAAGTAAACGCCGGAAATTCCGAAGAAACGAATCAGGAGTTGATCAATCTCCTTTTTAATGAAAATGTATTTCCCGTTTTTTCAACGCTGGTAATACTTCATTCAACCGTCCTATATACGCAACAATTACTACAACATTTCAAAGCTTAAGAAGTGGTTTACGTCAATCTACTTTACTTTTCCACTTCTATTCAAGTGGCGTATAAAAACGTCACAAATTAAAAAAGATATACTACAGTGAACATTGTCGGTATTCAAAAATATCTCGACACTTTCGTGGGCTCCATTCCGATAATTGAGGTATGTGTTTATACGGTTGTTTAATCTCGACGTGCGCATGTAAGAGCTTCATAAAAAGCAAACGGATCGCCCACAAATTTTATAACCAAGAAGGCTTAACGATACGTAATGCATACTGTTTTGTTTCTGTTACATTAAGAACTCAATATTTCGAATTCCATGAAACGATATTTTATTGTCGCCGAAAATAGAATGGGGTCAAGTTGAGCGAACTAAATCGAAGAGAAGTGCACTTTCATTATCAATAGAGATTTACTGATCTGTGACGATTATGCCTTCGTTGTATTTGTTACATAATAGAAAGTCAAAAATATTTATTCGCAACAAAGGAATAATCGCCTTTCTCACTCTTATACATAGTTGCTCATGTGTAAGTATAAATTTGTGCAATATAATCAGAATTTGCCCAAAATTATATTGTAATTATTAACGCTATACCATATTAATAAAATGCTGTATTATTTATCTCAGTAATATTAGTAACAGGATGAACATCATACCTACTATTAGCAATTACTAGAATCCTATATTAATAAAAGATAAAGTGCTTACAAGGGCAAAAATTAAGAGAAACGCATAAGGAAGTTTAAACATAATATTAATGTTACTCATAATTCACGGGGGCTACATAAATTCCCAAGTATTTACGAGTCATCCTTGGGATAGTCTTTCACTTAACTTTTAAGATGTTAGAAATTGAAATGTATCTAGTGTGATTAAGACGTAATGCACTGATGATTAGTTTTCTAAATAAATCTATCTAGATCATCTTCTAAAAGGAACCCTGTTGGAACCCTGATGGAGTTGGTTAACAAGATTTTTGTCCCAAGCACAAGAATGCCTGATTCTCATATACTTTTGCATGCTGAAACCAATTATGTTTTCAGAATTTCTCCATCATCCTTAGTTTTTATGTTCCAGGATATTCGCTTTTTCACCTAAAATATTCATGCATAGATATGTAGTATAAGAGAACATATCTTGACGTAATTTCAGTTGTCGGCTAGAGCTCGGTGAATGAACATATACGCTGACGTTGTTAACGTTTTAAAGAGTGTTGCGTTGTGGTGCGTTCAAGCTATTATATTGAAGCTACAGCGAACATTTGATCACCTGTAAAATGCCAAAGAAATGTGTAAATCACCCGAACTGTTTTTGTTGCATTTGTGGCGAATTAACATTTAAATAACAAAAGCGGTATTTCACACCTCTCCTCAAAATGTGCTATGAACAGTACTTCAAGTGTAAAGTAGTTGATGAAGACAAAAACTGGGCTCCCCATATTTGCTGTGTTACGTCTGTCAGACTTCTTACAGCGTGGGCAAGAGGTAAACGACATATGCCTTTTGCTATTCCTATGATTTGGCGGGAACCATCAGATCATATTACCGATTGCTATTTCTGTCTAACAAATATAAGTGGTATGACTTCTAAATCCAAACATACTGTAAAATATCCTAATATTCCATCTGCACTGAGACCAGTACCTCACAGTCCGGAATTACCTGTGCCTAAATCTCCACAAAACATGACACTAAGCGACGATGAAAGTGCTGATGATACCAAGGCAAATGGAGCCCTGCTATGTTGGCAGACTATTGCTGGACGCTAAAGAGAGATGTTTCTGATGCAAAGTACAGTCGAAAGTCATATTTTCCAAGTAAATATATCACTTTGTACATCATTTTTTCATTATTTATACACATATTATAATATATACTTTCACAAATTTCACTGCTTTGTCACTCTGAAACTCTGCCTGATAGAAAAATTCTGAAATCAGATATGAAATAAGTGTAAAATGTACTAGCAAGTTCACCCACTTTACCTCGTGGGATAAAATAAATCTGAAGTTTTGTTAACCAGTGTTATTACTTCTCTGAGAATTTTTTTACATAGATATCCAAATATACATAGATATAATAAACTGAACGTAACTAGTAGCACTAGAAAGCAATTTTATGAATGTATAAACACATAGTGGTTAAAAATTCACAATCGAGCATTAAAATCTAATTTTAAACGCTATGCGAATATGTACGTTCACCTCAAACAGATCTCTATTCAATACGCCAAACTGAAATCTAGATTTTATGCGGTAGTGAGGCAATAAAAAAACGTTCTCATGCGATTCTTATGTGCGAATATGTTAATTACCCAAAGCATAATGTGTGCAAAAAATATCTATGTAGATGAAATTCGTAACGTTAATTATTTTATGCGGTACGAACGATTTTTTTTTATTTTTAGCTTAGACGACGATAAAAACGAAAGTTTGGAAACTCAATTCACTTGCCGATCTCATGTTGAGTGGAACAACGCAATTTTCCACGCACAGCAGTATCGATTACATTTGCGACACTTTCCCGAAACGGTTTTACCTGAGTCGGCGATTCCGTGAGATCGCTCGTTGTAGGTGGGTCAACCTTGTTAGGCGCGCGCGTGTGTAATCATGAGAGTTTAGGAGTTCGGAACCAGTAAAAATGATCGCGAAGTTTCGAGCATCCGTTGGGAGCTTTACGTACCAAAACGCCGGTTCACTTGCTTTCATTACACGAACAAAAACGATATCGCCGAAAGCGATGCCAATTAATTTGTTTCCCTGTGGACCTTCAACGGTGTTCTGCGTCCCCAACTTTGCGGGCTCTATAGGATTTCGAATAGTAATTGAACCAACGGCGAAATTTGCTTGTTGTAAAATGTGAACCTTTTACCAAAAAAACGTTGTGGAAATTGAAATGGAGGAATTTAATTTACTCAGGAGTATTTGTAGTCTACCCTTACTTGGCATATTTCAAACGCATTTACACGTTTGATTAACGAAGCACATTTACCAATTAATTACTTTTTATGCGGGTGAAACTTGAGTGCCCTGAACCCTTGTTACTTTACGAATGTCAGGGTGTCGTTTGGTCAATTCATATACTGCTTTAATCCACTCTTTCTTGTTTCTAGCTCATTATTATACAACATATAATAACATATGTCCGGTTCTTAAGAAAGATGATCCAACTGAAATACAAAACTATAGACCTGTATCACTATTATGTAACTTTGCCAAAACTTTTGAATCTGTTTTACATATAGTTAATAGAATATATAGGCCAATACCTCCCTTACAACATGGGTTTATGCGGAATAGGTCTACTGTGGCTAATTTAGCCTGCTTTACACAATTTGTCTCTGAGGTAATGGATAATAAGAGTCAAGTTGATGTGATATATCTAGATTCTTGTAAGGCTTTTGATCAAATCCACCATTACGTACTGCTAAAGAAGTTACGAGCATTTGGACTTTCTGATTCCCAGTTGTTATTATTGGAATCCTACCTACTGGATAGAAGGCAATGCGGAATTGTGTTTCAAAGTTTATTACCCCCACATCTGGCATTTCCCAGATATCTAATTTGGGACCTTTGTTATTTCTAATATTTATTAATGATTTAGTTATCAACATTCAATCCGAGAAGTTATTGTTTGTTGAGGACATTAAATTATTTGCTTCAATTAACTCAGTAGTTGATGCTGAGACTCTCCAGAAAGACATTGATGCCGTACTTTTGTGGTGCAATAAATGTAGGCTTTCATTGAACAACTCCAAATGCACGTGGAAGGTGAATCGTATTATTTTTCCTTATACTATCGATGGCACTATTTTAGCATCCACGGACTTTGTTAGGGATCTGGGTGCTTTATTTGATTCATCATTTTTCCAATGATATTGCGGATGTTGTTGGACGATGTTTTAAACTTTACGGCTTCATTTATCGCAACTGCAGAGATTTTCAAACACCACCACACTTACCACTCTGTTCTATTCATTAATTCGCTCTAGGTTGGAGTATGCAATAATTATCTGGTTTCCAATCTTTTCTTCACATATTAGCGCACTCGAGTCGGTTCAGAGAAAATTCTTAAAATTTTTATACTATATGGTTGAACGAACATATCCAGTGGGAGGCTTTGATTATGCTGTATTTTTAATTAACTTCAATTTTAGTTCTTTACATGTAAGGCGAATTGTCACTTTACTCAAATTCCTGTTTTCTCTGGTTCATGGTGGAATTGATTGTTCGTGACTTTTACACAGGCTCAGTTTTAATATTCCAAGGCTAAACTCTCGTTTTCACCCTACTTTCTATTGTGATTCACACCGGTCTAATGTTCTGCTAAGATCTCCCATTTCTTTGATGTGTGAGTACTTTAATAAAATTTCTGATGCGTGTGATATCAATAATGATAGCTTAAGTCACATTACTAGGTATGCATATAGAATTTTTTGTAATTATTTTGAATATTTAATCATTACTAGCTTAACTTGTTCATTTCATGCGAAGCATTTATATTTCCTGTAATTTGGTTTTACCTGTAGAAAATAAATTACTATTATTATTATTATTATTTAGTTTCTATCCATGTTATATTTCTCATGTTCTATTACTCAGCCACACCATCTATTGGATGATGGTGTGGCTGATTCTTAGACATCGTCTCCTTCCTTTTGCTCTTGTTTTGGCGTGTCACACTTCTTTAATTTATTTGTCCCCGATTGATTCCTTTACATGACCAAAACAATTAAACTGTTCCTCTATTATACTCACAACCACTTCTAATCACTCGTTCCTCTTCTTACCATTATCCTGCGTGGTATATCATGCGCCATATCAAGCGACAGCTGTTTTCGCGGGAACACTGGCACCTGTGGATATAATTTCAATAAGGCTAATTTTTCACTGATGTATAGTATGCTACTACACGTTGATTGGACCTGTTTTAAATGCTGTAAGTGTTGATAATATGTATGATGCCTTTTACGATATATTACATGGTGCATCTGCTCATCTTATCTATGTGGTCGGCAGCAGTGGGTGGAGCTGTCCTGTAAAAGGTCGACGACGATAAAGGTGGAGCGTGGCG
>JARFOC010000341.1:620140-637136 GCA_031763485.1 Osmoderma eremita | reverse complement strand
TGAAAACTTTCATGACGTTCAGTTTTATAATATTTATTGTAATGTTTCCTAGTTTTAAATAATAAATGCTGGTGCTTGCTAACTGTTTTAAAAAGAAGTAAAAACACTACATCATTATACAATGTTTGGATTTCAAGTCCTTTAACATTTGGTAGGTGTATGAAAACTTTCGTGACTCACTGTAAGTAAATTTAGGACCCCGTCCGCTGATTTTTTATTGTATTCCTTTTTGTGCATTAATAATCACAAAAACAATAATGAATATCAACTCCTGTAGTACAATATAAATAGCTAAAATGCAAGAAAGTCCAAAATAATTCATTTCTTTATTATATTTACACTAATACGCACATATGTACGTATGTACATTTCCAAACGAATAACTAACGAACAAGTTACACTTTCAACTAAATTCGTACATTCCTAGAGAAATTAAATCCCAGCTCAATATTTATTTTATTTACCTAATAGACCGCGAAAATCCGCAATGCCGTATACAGGTAGCTGGTCACATAAAAACGGTGAACTGTTTTTGTTCAGGCAATCTTACGTCAGTAAGAGAATATATTTTATGCAAATATTACACTACGCTCAGCTGCGTATATTTTTAGATGAACTACTGTTTCAAATGTTACTCTATGTAGTACCTTAATATGTAACGGGACTACGTATTTAGATACATATTTAGGTACAGTTATTTGCTTTCAGCACGTATCTTCGGTTATAAGCCAACAAACATCTAAAATAAATTAAGAAGTATAGCGGTATCATAATCGAATTCCCTCCTTCTTTAAATTGGATTTGGGCAAATGGAAAACGTAATATAATAATTTATAATAGTTGTGATAGTAATATGTAAGTATTACTACTCTAGGTGGAATATTTCAGCGAAATGTATGAGGAAAGAAGTATAAAACAGCAAATCTAGAAAGAGGAAATGCACGAGGAATTAGAGTTGACAATAACAAGCTTTACAAAGGAAGAAATCAGAAACGCTATTAAGTCTTTAAAAGAAGGGAAAGCAGAAGGGATAGACGATATCACAGTCGAACTCATCAAAGCTGACATAAACACGTCGGCTGACATCCTATTGCCCTTGATCAATAAAATATGTAGGGAAGAACAGGTTCCTAATGAATGGAAAAAGGGGCTAATAGTTAGGATACCAAAAAAGGGAGATTACACGAGATGCGAAAATTGAAGAGCAATCCCACTATTATGTGTCGCATGCAAAGTTAAGACAAAACTAATCCTAGAGAGAATGAAGACAGACCTGGATAAACAACTAATACAGAATCAAGCTGGTTGCAGAAGCGGTAGGACATGCGCAGATTACATAAATGCCCTCAGAATTATAATAAAACAATTGCTTGAATGACAGAACAAAGTGTATATAAATTTCATAGATTTTAGACAGGTGTTCGACAGGGTTAATAGGGCAACAATGTGGAAGATCCTCAGAATGTATGAGATATCAGAGAAATTTATTAGAGTGATGAAAGTGTTTTACCAAAACTATACGGTACAGATGATACAAGATGGTAAAAGAACAGAAGGAATAAAGATAAGGAGTGCTGTAAGGCAAGGCTGTGTATTTCCGCCGACCATATTCTTAGTACTTGTAGACTGGATCATGAAAAAAACCACGAAAGGCAAAACTGGAATCAGATGGAATGATCTTGGACTTCTTGAGGACCTTGAGTTTGCCCATGATGTATATCATACCTGAAGAAAGGCAACACATTCAAAAGAAAACCGAGAAATTAGCCAAGGAAGCAAAAATGATTGGACTAGAAATAAAATTAAGCAAGTTAAAAGTTATAAAAATAAATACAGAAAGAGAAATGGGAATATCTAAAAAAATAGAAGCATGGAAAAAGAAATAAAGGCGAGAATAAATAAGGCGCAGAACAATTTTATATGCTAAATAAAACTTGGAGATGAAATGAACTATCTACACGAACTAAAATAAGAATTTTTAACACCAATGTGAAAAGTATTATATTTTATGCGTCAGAAACATGAACCATCGGGAAAAGAAAGTCGCAAAAACTCCAAATTCTTATAAATAAATGCTTAAGGAAAATATTAAAAATATACTGACCAAGCGGAATATCAAATAAATGGAAAAGAACAGACCAACCACTTTTGCATAATATTTGACCAGCATTAAGGCATCGTAAGTATTTATCACAGATAAAAATGTAGTTAGAACTAACTACTTTTCAACTCTCTTTAGTAGTTCCTTCGCGTCCCTCCGTTTGCGGTGTTAAATTGAACGTGTGTTAAATTCAAAGTAAAATTTTAACTATTAATAGGGTAGAATACGTAGTTTCGCGGAAAGTACATCTCTCTTAGTGCGAACATTGTTTTCGTCATTGTTTCAGTTGTTCGCCATGTTTGATAATCCGTCCCGTCTACTACAGCCCCTAGGTCTTATTGTAGGAAATTGTTTCAGTTAGAGCAGGGAAAATTTCCTCCTGAAAGGAATAAAATCTATCCTTTCGAAGTGGATATTTTCACAATAAGTGTGTTAAAATCCATTTATAAATAGTGAGATTTATCCTCTAAAGATGAAAATAATCGCTACAGGTTTTTTTCAAATATCATGTAGTTAAATTCAATCTTAAGCTGTGGAGGTTTTCGCTCTAAATTAATTAAAATGCATCTTTTAGGATCCCCAGACAGGACCGTCCTTGATAGTGAAGGTTTTAAGCAAAATGTAGATGTGTATAGTTATTAGATGTATATTTCTTCTTAATACAATATTTTTAAAACAAACATAGAACTATCAAATGGTATTTACGGCAGCGTACATGTATACACAACAGATGTCGTTGAGACTGGCAGTTATACTGAAGGTTGTATTGAATCTCCGCCACTGCTCGCTGGCGCTAGCGAGCAACTCTACTGATGAACTAAGATTAATATACTTATCGATTACAACAACCAATAATGAATTACGCACGCATCTATTTCCCATCCCTTTAGCCGCTAACATAGCAAAGAAAATGCTGACTTCGTTATTTCAAGCTTCAACTGCAAATACAGATTGTAAGCCATTCTAACCTGGGTCCCGGGTCACTCCCTCATTCAAGGCAATGAGACAGCCGACATCCTTGCAAAAAGGGGTGCCGCAGGGTGCTTCCAGGGTCCAGAACCGACAATTGGCATATCAACTTCGATAGCCAAACAACAAATTAGTTTTTGCTTAAAACAGAAAGTACTCCAATTTTGGAGTAATTCTCATGGTTTGGTGCATGCGAAAGAGTGCATGTCACCCAATCACGTCAGAACTGGAAAATTACTAAAACTTGACCGTAAAAGGGTCAATATAATTACTTCTGTGTTTACAGATCCCTGCAGATTCAGAAAACACCTACACAGAATCGGCTTATCGGAAGAAACCGAATGTCGACTGTGTATGGAAGACGAAGAAACAGTAGAGCACGTTATGTGCCAGTATCTAGCGGCCACCCGAATCAGGAATCTTTGGGACGGTAAATGATCTAAAGAATTCCTCATTGAACAAGATTCTGAGCTACCTCAAGGACCTACACTTGTTTGATGAACTCTAGGATGGCATCCGCTCTACGCGGACCTAGGGGCCCAAATAGAAGGGACGATTCATCGAACCAGGCGGATGATATCGCTACATCAAGTATTAACGTTTGGATATGTTTTTTGAAGATTTTTTGATGGTCCAAGTAATGATGGGTTAACATCTCGGTCGAATACTTCTTCAGTCTAAACACCCTCTACTAATAATTTTCAATAAACACCTTTTTGCACTTTCAATAGATCGAAGCTCAAATTAAGTAACTGCAATATCCGAGTTTCGATAAGAACTATTTTGGAAACCATATTTAAAATGTAATAAAACAGATAATAATACAAGCAAACAAAAAATCGATAAAAGATAGAAGATGAAAAGAGTGGATACAGAGTGCTCAGTGATAAATTATATCCTGCCTAAATCTGTCGCAAATTTCCAACCCTGTATTCTTGAAATGAATGGAGTGTAGATGGAAATTTACATTAAAGATATTTCTTTTTAGGAGTTTAATTTCCATCCCTTAATAAATTTCATCTCAAAGAGTAAAATAAATGAAAGTTATCACCTAGTTGAAATTATATATTTCCATCGTTTTATTCACTCCCTAAAAATGATGATACTTATTAACAAATATAAGAAATTACCGTATTTCTTAGATTAGATTTTTATATTGGGCGCAGAGGTTTTTATCTGTGTAATGGAATAGAATGTTTAGTCATAGAATTTAAAATAATTTGTCATCTACCAATTAGTTACTATTTTAGTTGTTATATAACTCATACACTATTTTATTGAATCAACAACACATAATGTCACAAAACACATGTAAGGTTGAAATGATTGGCTTCAGTGACTAGACGAAATATATTGTTTAGCCATTGGAGAGTATGATATTGTAAACGATGGGTCGTAACACAGAGAAGTAGGCTTTGAAATCAGAGACTACGAAATAAAGCCTGAATTATAGGAATTACAAATTTTTATGATGGACATTTATTCATAAGGTTTTTAGTTTACTTTAATGGATTATTTCATTCATTTCTAAAATACAGTTTATGACATGACTGCAATGCATTCTGTAGATTAAAATCAAAAGGAAATATTAAATTTAAATGTAATAAATCTATATTTAGTCTAATCTAAACAGGAACCATTTTAATCAAGCAAATATGACTTGCATTTATAGTTATATTAAATGCAAAATATACAACTATTGGTTAATAATAATTAGTACTTTAAATCGATTTTTTAGTTGTAACGAGCAAACTTGCATTTGGCACGAGCAAGTTTCTCCAAAAATTCATGCAATACATTTTCCTAAATATTATTAGTACCTATGCGAACGAAGAATTTTTGAAAGGCTTCTTTAATACGCCCGAATTATGGCTACAATAATACTTTAAAGTGTTAAATTCGATTACGAAAGAAATATTTCTAGACCAGTAGATTTGTAAATTCAAATTTAATAAAATGAAAGGATCATATCTACGGAACATTAAACTAGGCATTATCATTACACAAACACCATGACATCCTTGTAAAAAATGAACTTGTTGGATAAAAATTTGTGCAACCAGGATTATCGTGTTAAACTAATGGCACATATATTTATTTTATATTGACAACCGGGAAGTGAACGAAAAACAACTTGGCTTATCCGAAAAAGCTTTTAAATATTTGTTTGCCATACTGACAAGATATGTACGATTAGTGATTGTAATGTAGTAATTAGGCCAGGTCACTGCATTGCTGGTTTGACGTAAATTTCTCCGAATAAATCCGAATATGTAAAGTAAAACTGGTCCATCGCACCAACAGTGAATACGTTGACATGTTAATTTATGGTGAAGTACGCCAGAATTCTGCTGCTGCAAGTCGATTGTACTCTGGGTGGTTTCCTAACAGGCCAACACCTATTCCACAAAAATTCACGGCTCTAGTAATCCGTGCATGAGAAACTGGTGTACTGCGAACACGTTAAGGCCGAGATGGTGGTCCTGGCTGACACCAACGAATTTAGATGCCGAAGAAGAAGGCTTAAATCTTGTCGAAGAAGATCCTTCAAGCAGTACTCGAAAAATATCTCGTCAAGTAAATGTATCAAATCGAATTGTCTGGCGAACACTGCGCGAGAATAAATTGTATCCTTTCCATGTGCAAAAAGTACAGGCTTTACAACTTGAAGATCATCCATCACGTTTACAGTTTTGCCGATTGTTTCTACAAAAACATGCAGAAATTCCAAACCTTTCTTCTATTTTATTGGCGACTGATGAAGCAACGTTTACACGTAACGGCATAAACAACTGTCGTGATACTCATATTTGGGCTGTAGAAAATCCACATGCTGTTTGTCGTAATCATTTCCAGCATAGATTTTCGATAAACGTTTGGGCCGGACTGGTCAACGGACAACTTATTGGTCCATTTGTGTTGCCAAATCGAGTGAATGGGTATGATTATCTCTTGTTTCTGCAAAATCATTTCATGGAACTATTGGAAGAAGTTCCTTTGAAGGTACGCCGACAAATGTGGTTTCTTTACGATGGCGCACCGCCGCATTTTAATCGTTTGGTTCGCCAACATTTAGATAATTTGTTTGAAAATAAGTGGATTGGTCGAGGTAATCCTGTATACCATGGCCTCGTCGGTCAACCGACCTCAACCCCTTTGATTTCTATCTATGGGGCGTTATGAAGACCATAGCATACACCAACGACATCATTAGATGATCTTCGTGACCGCGTTGAAGCAGCTGCGGCGACAACTCGACGGCAAGACCACGACCCAGTAAATTATGCCAATTCATGGATACGTCGAGCGAGACTTTACGTTCAACAACGTGTTCAATAACTTTGAACAACTAGTGTGAAGTGGATTCCATGAAAAACATTAAAAAAATTGTTGAAATTAATATGCTTAATCACCACTTCAAAATAAAAAAATAAATACAATTTTTCTTTAACATCAATATCTCTCTTATTATGCAACTTTAAGATATTTTTACGTTAATGACATTATTTTAAGATGTTTAATCACCCCTTGAAAATAAAATTACAAGACCGTAAACAGCCTGTATAGTTCAGGTATGCTTTAAAATGTTATATTAAATCAGTGGTTCTCAAACTTTATATTACTACATCCCCACTTAAAAAAATCTAATCTTGGCGCTTGCCTCCCCTTTGGTTCATAAAATAATACAGAAACATTTTGAAATGGTAAAAAATGTATTAATGCATAAAATAAAAAAGTGACAGAATAAAGAGCAACGTTTTACTATACATATATAAAAAGTAAAAACAAAAATACCCTTACCGCCACCGTGAGTGAACACCTTCAGATACGTATTTCGGCAGCTAAGTTGCCATCTTCAGCAGAATCTGCGAAGGAAGATAATGTTAGACGTAGCACTCTTGGAGATATGCACCATACAGAACACCACTCTAATATCACTAATTTCCCGCATTAGTTATCCTAATGTCTGTCTATATATTGACATAGATTATAAGATGGAAGCATTTCAAATTTATTTCTTTTTTTTGCAAATTTGATTTCCCTCGCTTCAATTTTTTTATGAATGTTTTCACTTTTTCTTTTCGAATTAATGAATGCATTTGTGGTCTTTGCATTATTTATTCAAGACACTCAATTTTACAAAAAAAACCTCAACCAAAATTAAACCAGGCTTTCAATAATCGACAATACAAATTCATTATCCAAAAATCAAGATCTTGGAAATAACCTTAAATATACATTAACAAACCACCCCAGCGTTCAGTAAATAGATTTTTGGATGCTTCAATATTAACCCTTTTGTTTAAAAGCCAAAGCATTTGGAACTAGCTCCAATTTTTTTATGAATATTTCACTTTTTCATTGCGGATCAATGAATGCATTTGTGGTCCTTATATCAATTGATTCAAAACACTCAATTTTCCACAAACAGGTCCAGGTTGACCAAGCAGGTCAAGTTTAACAATAAAGTTATCATTCCTAAACAAATTTGCTCCTTCATTATGATTTTTATCAAGAAAGATTGCAAACCCTTCTTTGAGTTCAAACACCACAGAATAGTATAGAAGTAAGGTATAATTAGCGCCCGCATCTTTTGCAAAAAACCTACCCTTTGATTTGTAGTATTAATAATAACAATAACCAATGCCTTACCTCAAAAATCGCGAGGTGGTGAAAGGGAGTCAACTATTTTTTAACAGCTAAGATAACTCACGGCTTTAAAAAAAGACAGAATATAGTCATCGGAACAAATTTAGAAGGATGTGTCAAATCGGCGAGTTACCAAAAAGGCCCCCTGATATTGGATAGGGTATCCAATATCAGAAATAACGTAATATACATAAGAGATATCCAAATAAACAAAGAGTTTATTGTAAAAAATGCAAAATCTTGAAATACATAGGTAATGTATGATATGAAATGAAAAATCGCGCTAACTATGCATCCATGCAAAAGCCACAAATATATTTATTTTACCTATAGAACCAGCACATGCCTCGTGACACCATCTGTACTTACAACAGTGTATTCACTTTCCTCCAGCCTTATCTGAGGAAAATGATTCTACGCCGAAGATGCAATCTACATCTTCGTCTTTTGGATCCATATCATCATCGGAGTTAACACTTTCACTTCTGATTCTGTTCAAATGCCTTCTTGTCTTTAGGACTCTGTGCCTCTTCAATGGATGTTTTATGCGGGGATCCACTAACTAAAGCATCCAGAGTTTTTGCGTTTTACTCCTGAAGGACGAGGCAACTATGGCAGTGCGTTAAGGTCACCTGGTTTAACATAATCAGGCTGATTATTTACAGCAGATTTATCACCTGAAGTGTCGGTTTTCTCTTTTTCGTTGCTAGTTTCCAAAAGTTCTTCTCCAGATATAAAAATTGCATTTTTATTAAATTCTCGGCCCCTGTCCGCGGGTTCCCAAAGAGACACGCCTACCAGTTTGGAAAACCCCGGAGTAAGGCTGCGTCAGATAACTGGTGGTACTGTACGTTTCCGGGAAAAGAATTAGAGCGTCAATAACAACAGATACGAAGCTTTATCTGGGTTGCCATAAAGAAAAAATACAGTAGGGAAATGTTATCGTTATTAGTTAAGCCAATATCGCTGTGTGGTTAAAAATACAATGCGGTGAGTTATGTATTTATATTGAAGAGGGTCCATTTTCCATATCGCAGCTACTAAAATAATGTAAATCACTGAACTTTAAAAATACAAAATTCTGCATTGCAACAAGACTTCAATTATCTTCAATCATTTTTCATTAGTAATCACTGAAGCAAATTAACATTCAGTTTTCCCCATGTTGAGAAGTTATTTCCAGAAACTATCAATATAATTCCTTTATTCAGAATTCTTTAAAATATGTTATTTTAGTTATTAAGAAGTAATTAAGAATTTCCCAACGCAATTAAAAGTTAGGATGTTAATATCTCGAAAACTTAATTATTAAGTTATATACTTCCTTCGCTATTAAATTGTCTTCGGCTTTCAGTTTAGATTAAACAAGATTCGCCTAAGCTTTTCCGACCGATTAAGATATGCCCAAAAGGAAATTCTACATGTCGTCCCTGGTTGAGACAACTAAACTTAATTAACGTAGAGTTCTTCGGAGAAGTTTATTACTGATTGTAAGTGAATTAGTGATAATTTGTGTTAGATAGAAGCGCAAGTAACAAGTATATCCTACGAAAACGCACATATGTAAGTTTGTAATTTGAAATACATAAATAAAGAATTAAATAAAAATGCCTTTATAATTTGAAAATGCATTTGCAAGTAAAAAAAAAATTCCTTACAATTAAAAGTAATGTCTTATCTAACGTTATTAATTCTTTAGAAAAAAATATTTAAAGTTGCGGAATATATCACACAGTTTATATCAACATTATTACTCTTATAATTATATATTAGAAACGTGTCAATAAATAATGTTGGGATATTATAATTTCAATAGGCTTTGTGTTTTGCCACAAATAATGATTTTGGTCTCTTCCCGTTTCGTGCGTTGAACTAGTATAGCTAAACGAAAACTTGTGAATAAATCCCATGTTGGTTAGCTTATGCGACAGTCGCCCAACATATTTGTAGTTGGCTACATCTGATTATTAGATACCAGCTAATGAAAACAAGAAATAATAGAAATTCCAAAGCTTAATATTTGAAAATAATACCATATTATATTATCAGAGATTATCAGTCTGTGGTCTTAGTGTAATTATTATTTATTATTATTGTTTATTTTTTTCGTTTCCTGTTTTAAACATCTGGAAAATGCCTGAAGTTAGCAGCACCGCCATGGGAAATTTGAATTTTCTTAACATATTATTAATTTTAATAATAATCCATGATCATATGTCTTCGAAAATATACGCATATTGTGTTGTCTTCGCAGGTAGGGAAGTATACAAATTTTTAAATCAATAAGACATTCAGAAGTGTGTTAAAATTGCACTAGAAAATCGGGTTGCATACACGCATCCAAGTCCAGTTAATATAAAGCTTTAAAAAATACCTATTACAAATTCAGTTGAACATAATACAGCTTTGCCAAAAGCTTTCTAAACTACAACAGAATGAATAAAAAAATGGATAAATATCATTAAGCAAGATCCTATGTAAACAATACATTTGCTCTATCAGCTGTCAACCGCTAAACTGATTAAGTTAGCAGCACCGCCATAGAAAATTTGCATTTTCTTAACATATTATTAATTTTTATAATAATCCATGATCATATGTCTTCGAAAATACATGCATATTGTGTTGTCTTCGCAGGTAGAGAAGTATACAAATTTTTAAATCAATAAGACATTCAGAAGTGTGTTAAAATTGCACTAGGAAATCGGGTTGCATACACGCATCCAAGTCCAGTTAATATAAAGCTTTAAAAAATACCTATTACAAATTTATTTGAACATAATACAGCTTTGCGAAAAGCTTTCTAAACTACAACAGAATGAATAGAAAAAATGGTAAAATATCATTAAGCGAGACCCAATGTAAACAATACATTTGCTCTATCAGCTGTCAACCGCTAAACTGATTAAGTTAGTATACAGCCATGGGAAATTTGAATTTTCCTAACATATTATCAATTTTTATAATAATCCATGATCATATGTCCTCGAAAATACATGCATATTGTGTTGTCTTCGCAGGTACGGTGGTATACAAATTTTTAAATCGATGAGACCTTCAGAAGTGTGTCAAAATTGCACTAGAAGATACACATCCAAGTCAAGTTAATATAAAGTTTAAAAAAATACCTATTACATGTTTATTTGAACATAATATAGCTTTGCCAAAAGCTTTCTAAACTACAACAGCATGAATAGAATAAAACGGTAAATATCGTTAAGCAAGACCCAATGTAAACAATACAGTTTCTCTATCAGCTGTCAACCGCTAAGTTGGTTTAGTTAGCAGCACCGCCATGAGAAATTCGAATTTTCTTAACATATTATTAATTTTAGTAATAATCCATGATCATATGTCCTCAAAAATATGTGCATATTGTGTTGTCTTTGCAGGTACGGAAGTATACAAATTTTTAAATCGATAAGACATTCAGAAGTGTTAAAATTGCACTGGAAGATCGGGTTACATACACGCATCCAAGTCCAGTTAATATAAAGCTTTAAAAAATGTCTATTACATATTTATTTGAACATAATACAGCTTTGCTAAAAGCTTTCTAAAATACAACAGCATGAATGGAAAAAATGGTCAAATATCGTTAAGCAAAACCCAATGTAAGCAGTACAGTTCCTCTATCAGCTGTCAACCGCTGAATTGATTAAGTTAGCAGCACCACCATGAGAAATTTGAATTTTCTTAACATATTATTAATTTTAATAATGATCCATGATCATATGGCCTTCGAAAATATGTGCATATTGCGTTGTCTTCGCAAGTAGGCAAGTATACAAGTTTTTAAATCGATAAGACGTTCAGAAGTGTGTTAAAATTGTACTAGAATATCGGGTTGCATGCACGCATCCAAGTCAAATTAATATAAAGCTTTAAAAAAAACTATTACATATTTATTTGAACATAATACAGCTTTGCTAAGCTACAACAGCATGAATAGAAAAAAGGGTAAAGTATCGTTAAGCAAGACTCGTAAATCAGAGTCCCTCTGTGGGTAGCCGGAAAATTAACCGGATGGTGGCGCTTCCCTTAATTTAAATCACGAATATTTCTAGTATTAAGGAATCCTTCCAACTGCGGTGATGAAAATGAGTTAGTGCAATGTGATGGTATGGATTTACTTCCGTTTTATGATTTATGTTGATTAAATTCACCCGTCATATTTAACGTTTGTTTCCTAAATATAAACATTTTGAGTTCAGACGTAACTAAACTACACATTCTCGATTATCTCTTTCTTATGTCTTGTTTTGTATTTAATTTACATGTTTACAAGTTTACTAAACACCATAATGCGGGAATAACTTGAAAAATCGCTTAGTTTTATTAGAATTTCCACCCCATTTTACTTATAGCAACGTCGTGAATACTTCATTTGATTAGCTATCGCTACTTTAGGATACAATCGTAACCTTACGCAGTGCCACATAAGTTGGAGTTTTTAAATATTTTGCCACAGTGCAACGTATATCATAGTTGAAGGTAAACGCTCAAATAAATTCCTTTTAAGGCGACCGCGCTATCTCTCGATAAGTCCAATAATATCGTCTGGTATCTTATCGCGCAGTGCTCCGCGCGTTACGGCACCATCGCACGTATCTTGGCGCTAAAATTTCTTCTTTTCGGTTTGCTATCTAGGTAATGGGGCTATAACAATGCCTCCGCGGGTTTCGGTGCGCAGGATATTCCTGTGCGTGCTACTCGGCGGAGGTGCATTGGTCTTACTGACGCTCAATCAAAAACTGTCATGGATCAACGTGCAGAGCCCCACGCTGCAGCCTCCCCGTTTCTACACGGTCAGACCACTACCGCCCGCACAACCCTCCGGAGAAGACAGCGGCCAGACCGGAGAACCCCCGCAACCGTCGCAAGAGACCAGCGGGAGAGCTTGGTTCTTCACCGGTGGCGACGTTTATCCGGAAAATGCGATCCAGAGGCCAGCGCTGTTTCCCGAAGACAGCTCCGATGATAGAATTATCGAGCAACTAATGTATGTTCCTGAAGATTATCAAGGTACAATAGACGTAATGCATACAATTTTTACGAGACTTAACTGTTACTTTCTTGGTAACGAACAAAGATTCTAAAGCTCCCCTTAATTATTTCAATAACTTGCAATTCCAGCTCGACAAAAATATTTATTACAATCTACACAATTCTCCTCCATTACGATTCCTAGATCATTACGATCAATAACGTTACTCATTTTAATAATAAGTAATAAGTATTATTCCTCTCGTTTATTATCTCATTCTTTACTTCTCTTGATACCATTTCCATTTTAGACCAATTAACCATTTGCCTACAATCTGTAAAAACAATTGCAACTCATCTTATTTTTATCAAAAAAAAAAGTATTTGGTTTTGTTGCTTGTTCTTATTTTGCATTTAATTTTCTTACCACACTTTTCATATACTTGGCATTCTTGTAATATTTGTTGTACTATTTTACCATTGATCCACTTTAGATTTTTTTATATTCTCTCTATTATATATTTCATCCGGCCTTTGGTTCAAAGTTGTATTGAAAATTTCTGTAAAACGTCGCGTCGTTATTTTTTGATGGTTCACGTTCATAATTATCTTATGCGAACTTACTTACATGTCTACAGAAAATTACTTCGAATAAGCTAAGAAATAACAAAACATGCAGCGCATGCATTAAAACTGATTATTATTAGTACAATTAAAATAGGCTTTGCTCTTTCATTTGCCCTTGATTTTAGTATTAATATCGGAAGGCTAAATAAAGTAGACTAAATCTAAAATCTTAAAAACCTAAATCAATTACAATGTATACTTCAACGTGAGTACTTTAGATAATGGAAGATTTTCAATAAAAACGATAACAAGTACAACCAAATTTTTTGCTAGAATTGAAGTACTAAGCATTTTTAACGCCTACGTATATCTTTATTATTCTTTTTATAATTTATTTATTGCTCAATAGAACGAGGGGATAAATAAAGATAGGAAAACAAAAATATACACGCATGCCGACATCTGAACGGGGGATTGCTTTGTGAATGGCAACCGCGCATTCGAGTCTCACTGACAACGAAAAATACTCGGTCGCAATGTATCATAAACTGAGCAAGGATGCGCACGCATGTCCGCTGAATCACGTAATACTACCTAGTTTTTCTGTACTCTCAGATTACAGTAAAAGGTACAGTTTCGTACATTCATTTCGTACACTGAGTAAAAAATTGTGTTTAGTCAACGCAAAATGCGTTAATTCAGCACACTTTTTGGGTTGTATATCAACAAGGCAACCATTGGATTTATTTAACTGATAAAATAGTGTTACCATAAAATGTTGGTTGAACACTAAACTATTCAATAAAAACACAAAAAAAATTAGTCAACGCAAAATATACTTTCACTGCACCAAGTTTTTGTTTAAAGGAAACCAACATTATGTCGGTTCCAGTATATAATTTGTTTAAAATAAGATTATTTTTGTTTGACTGAATATAAAAAACGTTTCAAAACCTTTTCTGTAATGGTTCAGTGAACATTATTTTGATTAATATTAATACAACATTTTATGCTGAGTGAACAACAACACAAACAACAAGTTCAATAAAAAAAAATACATTTACTTCAATATTGTATTACGCTAACAAAATACAACTTTTTTTTTCTTTCGTAACATGACAAATGAAAGGAATTACATAAAATAACACTGTCTCCCTTCAATATTGTATCGTCAATTATGCTTCTGTAGTAGCGTAAAACGTATCACCAACGATTATTATGTATGGTTGGATGGGTTACCTCTTCCTTTTCTCTCCTCTGTTTTGGCTTCAATTAATCCGCAATTCTTGAAAAATCAGAAACCATTAAATTTTCTTCTTAAATAATTTTTGAGGTAATCTTTCCGAAAATTCACTTTTTTGTATATTTATAAAAAAATTAATTGCTTTGGTGGAAAGATGCACAATTGTTATTTAGTACAAAACTTTACCGTGACATGTTTTATGATGCTCTCCTTGCATTCTTATGTGGTTGGTTCTTACGTGCTTCTTCTTTTTACTCTTCCTCTAGGTGGACATATTGCGGTCAAATTAGATATTTATATGGCATGTTTACTATCTTCATCTAAAGGGCAAAATTCAACGTAAATACTTAAAAATTCGTATAACAGCTACCTTCTGATAAATTTTCAACGAGTTTGATTGGTTCACTTTTGTTATTGACGAATTATTAACGACGAATGACACATTAAGATTATACGTATGTGCTTACTAACATAAGAATTGTGCATTTTCATATTCTCTTGTTTCTGACAAGTCATAAGATGTAACATATGTACGTATAACATGTTCTACCCAACTCAACATTTATAGATGAAGGTTAACCATATACCTATCCATATCTATATTTATGTATGAAGATACAAATTACGCGAACCTTCTGTATAGAGTGAAGTGTCAGGTTATAAAAATATAATTTGTAATAATCGGAAACAAATCGTGGAAAAGTACCGTAAAAATAAAGAGAACATATGTACATATGTATTCTTCATCAGAACTAATTTTCTTACCTCTAAATGTTTCCAATAAATTTTGAAAAACCCACCCACACAGCAGGATCCTGTTACTTCATCGTCCATCCTATGATCAACAAGAAATTAAAATCAAATATATTTTGTTTAAAATAATACAGCATAGATACATAGCAGCTATAGCTGCTATGCGGTGCAGGAGAACGAAAAAGCAATTCTAAGTAGGAAAATAAACAGCGATTCTTATTAAATTAAAGGAAAAATAAACTCTACAATTCCACAAAATCAATTGAAATTCTAACAACGTTACTTTATGGAGGGTGCCAAAATACCCCCAACCGTGATCAAACAATAGCCGAGTCTATCGTAAAACCCCGCCTCACTGCATCGCGATTTCTAGGGGTTATTGTCGCAACAATTCGCGGCAGTACAATTTGCAACTGTTGCAAGCTCGCTATTGTTGCAAAATTGTGAAGATTTTATTTGACATAACTCCACAGAAAAAAATCGCAGGGATTGAGGTCGGGTGATCGAGGTGGCCATTTTATCGTACCCTTCCCGGCAATTTCACGATTAGGAAAAGTGTTTTCTAAAAACTACATTACTGGCCTGGGTGTTATGCGCGGGACAACCAAATTGCATCAAAATCGGGGTTAAGTTGACGGACAGCGGGAATAATTTCGGTTCGCAGCAAATATATTTGTTACGTTTCAGAATACGTTCCACTGTACTTCTACTGACAGCGATTTCGGCTGCAATTTGTCCGCTAGAGCAAGGTTCGCCCATTTCAAGCAACGAACAAACCCTCACTTCTCTCTTCTCCCGTTCATGAGGTATTAGAGGGATTAGAGGCTGTTCGTCTATTTGTTGGCATTACGGCAATTCCCGACCATACAGTCAAATTTCCTAAACGCTTTGACGATCCTTTCAATCGTCGAATGCGAAGGAATAGGACGGCCCACGTATTCTACGGCAAATAGATCGACTGTGCGTTGGTAGGAATTTCCAGCAAAACACCATATTATAAATTGTACGTTCTCTGCACTGTATAAACTAACATAGTGTATCCGAAATCGACGATCACTTGTTAGAACTTTACGTGCGCATAGACAGATACAAAATGATTCAAATAGGCGTGCTGCGTGCTACGGCGTTGCGCGCGCCGAGGCTGACCGGCGGGGATAGATGCAAGTATGCCAGATCGCGCTACGTACTATTTCGCACCCCGGTGAGCGCTGAGCATACGTGTATGGTCATAACGTTACATTATATATTATAAAATTATAACATTATACTACAGCACTACTGGAATCGAAAATCCCCAGGAGAAATATAAACAGTGATTACAGCACAGAGCCTGTTTTCAGTGATAAGAAGTACTATGATTGCACATCTTATCAGTGATTTGATATATGTACTAGTTTTTTTTAAGAAAACACTCTGATTTATTCAATCAATAACCTACACAAATTTGCATGTATAGAAGTGGAAATTTAATGTCAGAAACGTGTACCTTTGTATCGATCACTTAGGTCGGCGACCTTACGAATAATTATAAACCCATTTCTTCTTCACCTATACCTCAACAGAAATAATGTATTAGGAGTATAGGTGTTTTATCAAATTAAATATAATTGGCACTGATTGTAAAAGTTTTGCCCAATTCTGTCCGAGAAACTACACTGAAAAAAGTTTTGATGTGATTTTACATACTCATGGTTGCGGAGCTATGACCAACAATAATCCTGTAAATT
>JARFOC010000341.1:603483-620040 GCA_031763485.1 Osmoderma eremita | reverse complement strand
GTTTGAAATGTAAATTACGTTAATGTTGAGTAATAATAAATAAAATTATGGGCTTTTTCACTGATTCTTAAATAAAAAAATAGTTTTTTTTATATATTACTTTTTTCCTCAAAATATGCACTTTAACTGTCAGAAACCCAAATAATGGAACCGGATTGTACAGTTAATTCGACGGTTTGGCAACCGTGTATCGAATTCTCATAAGGTATGTACTACATTCGGAAATTGAGACGACCTACAGTATATGAATAGGTAACAACGCTTATTCGCTTCCATAGCCGCACGGTGGGCCGAAATAAGAATCTATAGCTGGTCAAAAGTGCACAATGATCGTACCACTAATATCTGTCATCTCATAAATGCGTTTGGCATAAACATACACTAAGAAATACGAGAAAAGAAATCAAGAAACCGATCCTCTATGATCGGCAGAGACTGTTTCATATACACTTGTCGTACTTCCATGAAAGACATTGTGTATAGTGTGTTGTTGTTGGTAACGCTAACCTTAATGGTATTCTAATAATTCTGGCCTTTCGTTGGCACACAAGCTTGAGGGTTCCTGGGTCAAGTTATTTTTCTTTATTGTTGTTGGAGACTTATTGTATCGCGTTGAAATTACCATTAATTTCCCTAATCGATTACTAGCTTAGAACCAATTCTTTTCTTCAAGAGAGAATAAGTTTAGTTAGGTACTGTTTATATGATTAAATGCTACACTTGATTATTCCTTTAACACTATAGATACTATAGTAATATAGGTAATTATTCTGTAATAAAGATTGGTATTTATTCGATAACATGTTCCTTTTCTATGAGTAACCGGCATTTGGAAGTTTGTCTAGACGGGGCAGAAATCAAGTTTTGTTCTTAAGAAAAAGCTGATGTTTTGCGAATTGCTAACTGAATTATTGAATGAAATGTACGGCCTATTAATTCTTTTACAACAGCAAAAATTAACAACAAGTATTTGCAATAAAATTTAATTTTGTCTGGACATAAAGTATTTCGTCAATTATATATTTCACAGCTTCACCATTTCTAATAATACGCACGGTTATTTTTCAATCTAAATTTAACATAAATCAAAACAGATGCTGTTATATCCGCGTCAAAATTGAAAAATCATTTTGGAATTAAAGAAAATGCTTCAGTTTTTGCAATTAAAATTTACACAATTAAAAAGTGAGTGAGATAAATTAAAATCGACACTAGAGAATTCTTTTTACCGTCACATTTTCAGTAAAGCTTTATATCGTGCGAAAAGCTCTCGACAATACAAAATATTACGGTGACAAAAACGAAAATAAAAAGGGATTACGTCACCGCATTTCAATTATACGTCACAGTTCACAATATATGTACGTACATGTAAAGAGCCAATGTATGCATGCACACTCACGCAGATCTACTCAGAAGTTAATGAAACTCAATTCATTCTCTATAGCTTTTCCAATTCGCGAAACACAATTTTCGTATTCGACGCCCTTACCATCATCAAATGTCGTATCAAATGTTCGGAGAAGTATAGTGCATTATTCACTCTAAATCAATTCTATGATGATTGAGTATTATAAATGGAATTCGGATTTTATTCAAAACGTATATTTTTTCTATTGTTTAGATTAATACATAAAATGTGTGAACAATCACACAAAAAGTTGTGCGATGTCTGTAAGTGTTTATTGTAATTTTTGTGTGAATGTTTGACTAAGTATTTTGAGCAATTTTGTGACAATGTTAATTATCATACACTAGAGGTGTAGAGATTTTGATACAAAAAATTTGAAGAAAACATGTAACGTTTGTGACATATAACAAAATATTTGTGTCCTCTTCGCTTTTAATTTTTTAGGTTTGAAAATATTATCAAGGTAGCAACTGAAAGCAATTGCCAGCTCTCTCATTAAGTCATTTTAAATTTTGTATGGCCTCAAGCATAGTATATCTAAGCTTTTGCGTTCACTAAATAACTAAAGGGTTCTTCTTTTTTTCTATATATGTATAACTATTAATCCTTTCTGTAAGCAACATAAGCCACGCAATCTAATGCCCCCTCAATTAAGTGGAGCAGTTTATATATGTATTATACTGCCACGAATTTTGCTTTTGGACATAACATCAGTCCACGACATGAACCCCAAGTAAGTTATGTAATGTAATGATTCCTTATTATCATTGCATGCAGGAGTAATCTCTCTTTTTAATGCATTCCATGTATGTATGATTTCAATGTATTCACATTTTGTATTAATTTTTGTTCAGTAAATTGGTGGAGGGAGAGGTCAGGGGTTTACCTGCCGGGCAAATATATTATTTAAAGCAGATGTAAGCGCCCTACATCCTTTATATTAATTGATAATTTATTTATATTCACAAAATCAACTTGATTTAATTTATTATGATTATCGGCAATATAATGTGTTAACGGCACTAATGTAATACGCGTGACACCATGGATTATGATGCTAGAAAGAGTATGAATGAACGAGATACTAGTAACGTGTATTATCGGAAGCGAGGGCTTCGTATTAGTTCCTCCATCTTATAGTCAACCACCTAAATCATAGTATCGTGCAGATACTATCCGACTTAGGCAATGCAGTAGAAAATAAGCAATTGAAATATTTCACAAGAAATTTCACTATTTTAGTTTTGCATCCGGTTAGACAACATACCAGAGAGTCATTATGAAAAGAAACAGCGAATCTAACTATTATATCATGCTAAATGCGTGTTCTGTCGTGTTTATTCAGCCAATGGTTTTGTTTTTAGGGATATCTTATTTGGAAAATTGATCAAAAATGCCTAAAACAAAAGTATATGCATAAGTGGTACATACAACAAATACGACAAACGAAGAAGGCTGAAGTAATCTGCTGTCTACTTGAAAATACGTATAAAAGTTAAAATGTGTTGTATTGACCTGTTAGCTGTTCTTTGAATAGATCTTGGTACAACATTACAACAACTTTAAAAATTATTTTTAAAAATTACAGAAGAAGCGATTTCACCCAATATTTAAAGAAATATTCCAAAAGTCTAGTATTATTTGTGAGTGTTATAACAGGCAGAAACCTTTAGGTTATTCAGAGTCACATTCTATAATTCATCACCTTTTATTATTTCCTCTCTGACTCTAACTGACCACATAATTTTGATTATTACATAAATGAACATTGCCAATGTTGAAATTTTCTCATAGAGTTCACTATGTACGTACCATATTACAAAAGTTACGGCATAAAATGCGAAAGTCAATTGCCTAAGAACTCATTCATTATACATATATAATCTAGCCCTGTTTTACCAGAGGTGTATGGTGCAATTGTAGCCTATTGCCCTCTACTACACTGATTAAATGATCTCTACTCCTTTTTATTTCTCACCAAGTTTCTTACCTATGACAGATTCATCCCGAATTCTGTAAACATGCTTCTCAAAATACCGTTCCATGTTTTCCCGGGTTTTCCTTAGAGTCTTTTCTAATGTTTTCTACGTTCCCAAGTTAGTTCAGCGTGTCTTCCGTTTCCTAATCTATTTAGATGTCCAAACCATTTGAGCTGACGGTCTTCAATTATTTTTAATACGTGTTTCACATTAATTCGTTTTCATAATTTTCCGCTTCAAACACGTGTAGATATTTCATGTCCACAACCCGTATTTTAGTCTTCATGGCTCACGTTAGTCTCTTCTAAAAATGAGCGTTGATCCTACGTATCATTTTAATGTTCTCCTAATTTTTAAAATTAATGTGTTATCCATTCGTTTTCTGATTAAAAATCGAAAGAACAAAAAGTATCCTACTGTTTAGTTTATACTAATATACTGCAACTTTAACTTTTAGCTATATTGTAAGTATGCAAATTTGTGTAAGTAATATCCAGGCTGTTTACGGTCTTGTGATTAAACATCTTAAAATGAGGTCATTAACGTAAAAATATCTTAACAAAGTTGCATAATAAGAGAGATATTAATGTTCAAACAAAAATTGTATTCTTATTTTTTTAAATTCTTAAGTGGTGATTAACCACCATTAAAAAAACGTTTTTAACGCTAAAACGATCCATCAACAACTTGTGCAAAGTAAATGTAAACGATAGGTTATTAGTGAATTTTTTACTAAGCAGGCTGATGCCTGTAACTTTTCCCATCTGTCAAGCTGTTTCATAAGTTGTCACTGCATTGCTGATTTGACGTAAATTTTTCTAAATAAATCCTAATAAGGAAAGTAAAAATGGTCCACCGCACCGACAGTGAATACCCCTGACATGTTGTTAATTTATGGTGAAGTACGCCATAATTCTGCTGCTGCAAGTCGATTGTTCACTGGGCGGTTTTCTAACAGGCCAACACCTATTCCACAAAAATTCACTTCTCTAGTAATCCGTGCACAAGAAACTAGTGTACTGCGTACACGTCAAGGTCGAGATGGTGGTCCTGGCCGACACCAACGAATTTTGGATGCCGAAGAAGTCTTAAATCTTATCGAAGAAGATCCTTCTAGTAGTTCTCGAAAAATATCTCGCTAAGTAAATGTAGCAAATCGAATTGTCTGGCGAACACTGTGCCAGAATCAATTGTATCCTTTCCAAGTACAAAAAGTACAGACTTTACAACTTGAAGATCATCCCTTACGTTTACAATTTTGCCGATGGCTTCTACAAAAACATGTAGAATTTCCGAACTTTTCTTCCATTGTCTTGGCGACTGATGAAGCAACGTTTACACGTAACGGCATAAATAACTGACGTACTACTCATATTTGAGCTGTGGAAAATCCACATGCTGTTCGTCCTAATCATTTCCAGCATATATTTTCGATAAACGTTTGGGCCGGAGTTGTCAACGGGCAACTTATTGGGCCATTTGTGTTTCCAAATCGAACGAATGCATATGATTATCTCTTGTTTTTGCAAAATCATTTGATGGAACTGTTGGAAGAAATTCCTTTGAATGTACGTCGACAAATGTGGTTTCTCTCTTGTTATGCAACTTTGTTAAGATATTTTTACGTTAATGACCTTTATTTAATGTTTAATCACCCCTTAAAAATAAAATCACAGGACCGTAAACACCCTGTATAATACATAAAGCATTCTAACGTCCACTCGCCCTCAATTCGATCAACTCTTACCGAAACATAAATCAAGGCTGGCAGTGTGTGTGTGTTGCCGTGAATAGTTTCCATAATCACTTTTTAATAACACCTTCCACCCACCTAAAAAGGAATTACACCACGGCATGGATGAAATGATTAATGGTTTCTTTACATCGCACATGTAATTTTTGCATTGAATGATTTTAATATTCATTATATAATTGTTTAGAATGTAAAGCGTGTACAAAATGGAGTTTAATATAATATACATAGAAAGTGGACAAAATATAACGCATCGCCCCAACATTCCCACTTGTAATAACTTTTTCAAATAAAGTCTTAAACCATGTTTATTTAAAAGTTTATAAAACTGCAATACGCGTGGGTAGAATACCATAACCTTAAATTCCGTTGATAAGCGCGAAAATAGAAACGGAAGTAAAAACCGTGATAACCTAACACACATTTGAATATCGGAACACCTCGTATATTGTTACATTTTCAGAGTCAGTATAAAACAAACTTGTTTGAGGTACGCTGCACAATCATTTCTTGTATTTATCTTACTTATTAATTATAATTTTTTTATTATTCTTGCTTAACATGCAATAGGTTTTCCCAATTTATCCAGCAGGCACACGATTATTTGTTATACAAGTTGTTCCCAAAATAAAGATCACTTTCAAATTCCCTAAACTATTACTCTATCCAGACCCAATCTTCTTTGTTTTTCCTCGAATGGAACACCGCGTCTATTTTTGTTTTAGTGTATCATTTTGGAACCAATTCTTGCTCTAAGCGCAATGTTCTTAATGCATAACCACCCTAAATTGGAAAGTAGCCGAACAGAAAGCATTTTAAATTTTTGATGGTTGTTAAGGATAAAATACAGGAGATAAATGAACTATTTTTTATTCTGTATTACGTCTGCATTTTCAGGCATGTTAAACAATAAGAAACAGAAGATCTTAAATCAGCTCATATCGTAATGAAGCAGTAAGAAAAGAAATACTAAATGACAATCATCTACATTATCTACAATATAATAAAAATATTTGGTATTGCTTAATTTAGACCTAAAGGGACGTTATCGAGGACCTCTTTCTTGTTGTCCAGTTCTTACAGGAAACAATTATTCGTTTCTTTAAACAAACAAATATCTTAAAAGGTAGTAAGTTTTCGTATTTAACTTAGCCAGTGAATCTAAAAATGTGATAATACGCAGAATATTCTATTTGAACAAAGTAATGTTGAATATTATACTCGTAGACACGCTGCGCCATATCGACCCACGAAAGGAAAAAGAATTTAATTACCAATACTAAACAGACTCCGAGAGGCACGAACTTCCGGATGACCTTCAATCGTTCACCACGAGGTTCCTTAGCAAATAATTGGGGCCACACCGGCATTCAGTACGCGACAATTGGCGAAGGTAAACGGACGATGCAAAAAAGTGCCTGATAAATTGACTTCAGTGCAGGCATAGTGACGAGTGCAAATCTATAATCCACTTCTTGCCAATCCATTTCTATTGACCAATTGTAATCTGTGACGACAAGTGGATCGATTCCCAATCACAACAAATCAAATCAGTGCTTAAGCCGTCGCCAATATGCAGAACCTGAGATCATGCGCAAAAGTTTGAAGTAGAGGTGATGCTGTGTGTTTGGTGGAATTACATCAATTGCAATTAATCTCCAAACTATACTTCGAGCAATGTACACAGTTTTAAGAGACATATACCCAGCATTAGTTAACAGAAATCGCGTGCTATTCCATCAAGATAATACATACTGCCCGAAGAACCCTCCAGAAACCGGAAGAATATGTTGGAGTGGAGCTGCTACCACATCTATCCTATAGCTCAGACTTACCACCATCCGATTACCAACATTTTAGGTCAATGACGCACTTTCTCGCTAGGAGTGTTTTTCCAAATGCCGTAGAGGTAGATGAAAGATGTCGTGAGTTATTCGCGTCTGAACTAGCGGATTGGTATAGACGTGAAATAGAAAACCTTACCAGACAATGACAGAGAATTACACTGGTCAACAAAATTTCAGATTTATTTTGTACCACGAAGTAAAATGGGGAACTTGGTAGAACTTTTTACACTTATTTCATATCTGTTTTCAGAATTTCTCCATCAGGCAGGGTTTCAGAATGACAAGGCAATGAAATTTTGTGAAAGCTATTATAATATGTGTATAAATCATGAAAAAATGACGTACAAAGTGATATATTTACTTGGAAAATGTGCTTATATATTACTTTCGGCTGTACTTTGCATCAGAAACATCTCTCTTCAGCATTCAGCAATAGTCTGCCGACATAGCAGCGCTCCATTTGCCTTGGTATCATCAGCACTTTTATCGTCGCGTAGTGTCATGTTTTGTGGAGGTTTAGGCACAGGTAATTCCGGACTGTGAGGTGCTAGTCTCAGTGAAGATGGAGTATTAGGGCATTTTACAGTATGTTTGGATTTACAAGTCATACCACTTATAGCTACCTGATGATTCCCTCCAAATCATAGCAATAGCAAAAGGCATATGTCGTTTACCTTTTGCCCATGCTGTAAGAAGTCAGACACACGTAACACAGCAAATATGGGAAGCTCAGCTATTGTCCTCATCACCTACTTTACACTTGAAATACTGCTTATAGTACTTTTAAGGAGAGGTGTGAAAGACCGTTTTTGATATTTAAATGTCAATTCGTTGCAAATGTAGCAAAATGGGTTTGGGTGGTTTACACATTCCCTTAGCATTTCTACAGGTGATCAAATGTTCGCGGTTTCACTTCAATAGCTTGAACGCTGCACAACGTTAAAACGTTAACAACGTCAGCGTATATGTTCATTCACCGAGCTCTAGCCGACAACTGAAATAACAAAAGATGCTACCTAGGAATGGGAAAAGCAGGTCCTAACACGTTAAGACATGTTCAAACATTAACCATTGCATGCTGCTTGATCAGTTCCGAGCACTAGCGGACAACTGAAATAACGTCAAGACATGTTCTCTTAGACTATATATCTATGCATATGCATATTTTAGGTGGGTAAGCGAATATCCTGGAGCATAAAAACTAAGGGTGATGGAGAAATTCTGAAAACACAATTGATTTCAGCATGCAAAAGTATATGGGAATCAGGCATTTTTGTGCTTTGGACAAAAATCTTGTTAACCAGTGTTATCAATTTATATTAGATTATATTTTCAATAGTAATTACCTCTAGGATTCTATATCGCTAAATTAAAAATTGTTCAAAAAAAACGAAAAAGCTACTGCTCCACCCCAATATTTAAGGTTTGTTCCTTAGGCTGCTGAATTTTGGTTAATTTCTCACTTGAAATGTTAATATTGATTGATATTGACCCGTTACGGTATATTTAGATGTACCTGCGATTTTCAAGCGAAATATAGAGCGCACTTTTGCATTAAAAAGTGTTGACACATAGGTAATTTTTATTTTACCCAAGTGCAATCTTAAGAATTTAAAATTAAGGGAGTCCCATACAATAATACCAACTAGTGATTTACCAACAAGAAATAATATTCATCTAAATCGGTGAGAGTTATTTCATGTGATTCCCTGGATCTCAATAAAGTGAACAATATGAGAAATAGGGAACTTTCTCAAAACTCTAACTTCATACGTTTGTCACCCAACACCGCTGACGTAACTCGAGTTAAGTTGAAAGGGCTTTGTTGAGAAATTCCACTAACCCTTCGTACTTTCTACAATTCAACGGAGTTCTGGTGGTCGTTTGAACTTGCTATCCATCGCGCATTTGTACTTTCTTTGATGTGGTTAGTCACCATGGAAACAGCGTAACAGTACTGTTTCGTTAAGTTTACAGTAGTTTAAAGGTGAAGATGTCTTGTTAGAACGATTGTACTATAATATACACTGTGAGTCAATAACGCCGAATAGATTCAGTTCAAGATATGACAAAATAAGCATTGTTGCAAAAAAGAGGTTTTTCATGATTTGTTTTTTGTGTTCGAAGTGTTGTCAATTTGCTTAGTGGCTAAAACCTAGGCGATAATGAAATTAAATGAAATAGGCTACACTCACGTGATATTCGTTCTTTTAGCACCTCCACAATTCCTGGTTTCGTGGAATAAACTTTACTTTTTAGGAAACCCCATAATAAATAATCGAGTGGAGTTAGGTCGGGAGATCTTGTGGTTCTATCCTGTCCACCTGCCCGGTAAAATTTCATCCAGATAATCACTAACAGTTATAGCAAAATCTGGAGGTGCGCCATCTTGTCAAAATCAGATATCTGGTAACGTTAAAGCTCAGTGCAGTATGCCGTCCCGTTCTTGGAGATACTAAGTGTCCGTTTTTTGAGAATTTAGTTTCAATTTTAAATATGAATAGGAATACCTCTCTAGATAAACTAAAAACTTCACTCTGAGTCCTTGATCTATCTCCAGTAAAGAAAAATTTGGTGAGGGTATATATTTTAAAGTATTCTTTAAATCTAGCATATAAAAAGCGCCATCCTATGTGCTATTTATAAACTAGGAGAAGTGACGCACTGATCTCCTGTTATTTATATACGAAAATTTCTGTTGTACCCTTTTTGAAAGCAGCTTGTTGGCAAATTTGAACGCAACCATAATGAGGTTATGTATATTATGCAATTCATTACAGAGATCAGCTGTCAGTGTACAGCTATTAACCCTGCGTTGAATGCCCTTGAAAAATTACACTAATGTATGGCGTGGGTCTATCGGATCCTAATCTATAATTTAGTATCTGTTGATAATTATATCTTTTCTTCGCTAATCTACATAACAAACGAAACATTTATGATTGATTTATTTGTATAGAAAAAGGAAACACCTTAATTTTTTTGTTAAGCTAAGATGCAGATATAGTTTCTGCATCCTATTGCATATTTCTATTTCATATTTACTGTGTCAAACGTATATTTTGTGTACAAAATGTTTATATTTTGCTATATTCCGAAATACAGCCCCCACAAATAAAGTGTGAATGTTACAGATATCACAAATATATTTAGTTTTTCTATCTTTGCAAAATTTACAGCGACCCCTTTCGTGAGCTTCCATATACACCCGTTAATCTTCAACTGGTGGCATTCCCAAAAATTTTCTTGCAGTTTCTTTGGGAAGTAACTTATTTTCCGCACGACTTATCAATTGTTCTCGTATCAGTTCAAATCCAAGATTTTTCAAAAACAATTTTCGCCATATATTATTGGCTCGATAAATAACAAATGAATTGATAGCTGCAATATTTAGAATGCCATACAGGACAACCATGGGCGATCTGCGAGTATTTCTGGCTACACTATATGTGCCAGACATTTGATCCACAGTGTCAACCCCTCCCTTTGCAAAGTTGTAACATAAAATGATTTCGGGCTTCTTTTGTTCTCCCGTGTCCGTATCTATACTTTCATCATGATGAAGGGTCGACAACATAAGCACACATTTACCTTTTTTTGGAATGAATGAAGCTGCAGAAATATCTGAGCAATTTCTACACTCGTAAACCAGTTATCCATGGTGATATTTCTAGCTGGCCTAGCTAGCCCCATGTAATGGGGCAGTCATTCGCTGTACTACACCATAGGTCGAATTGCTAATTGAATAGGGGCCCTCTAGTTATAATCCTCCATAAATTTCCATAGTTCATTATCGAATCAGCTAATGAAAAAAAATTTTAACCATACCTAGCCGGTTTATTCGCAATATACATTAGAAATCCATATCTACCTATAAATATCCATAGTATTTCATCTAGGGTAGCATATTCTCTATTTACGTAACTGCTTTTGCAATTATATACAAATGTATGGAAGAATAGCCTTACAGCTGCTAACTTATCATTTTTAGCCTTTCCGCTCTTCTATGAATATTGTCTAATTTTATACAAGCTAGAAAAAAAAACGCAAACGATTGAATCCAATGGTAACTGAAAAAATCTTACAGCCGGTTCCATCACTCATGTAAAATTCTTCTAGATTCATTGATCGGCCATGCAAAATACCTGCAATGTACACTAAACCGAATACCGCTTGATTTCAACTGCAGTTGTGTCCTTTGTTTTATAGCTGGCCGGTTCATTTCCGCGCGTTTTTTTTATATAAATATTAGTATTCACGACAATCATGTTTATCATATTCTCATCTACTAAGCAATACCAGCATTCCATTTCATACAATCTTTTCCTTTATAAAAGTGAATTTGTTTTTCACAATTACTTATATCAGTATTGTCAAGATCTTGTTCACTGTCTGTCTCAGGTGCACTCATCTCTGCGTAATCAGGATTAGCATCTGAGTCATCCACGTCATCTGGACACTCCTTATCTGTATCTGTCTCCTCATAAAGCCGAAGAAGACGCACTCATGATGATGTTAGACTGAGATTGCAGACAAGTTACTACAGAGGCTGTAAATTATTTGCACAAGCAATCGAACCTGTCATGCGTTTCTACGACCAACATTATCGAATGGCATAGATCTGTTGCGCCCAGCGCTGCCTTGCGCCGTTCTGGTATAATCAACTATTTCAAATTTTACAGAAATCTGTAATGCATTCCTATGTAATATGAATTGCCTATAATTAAAAATAAATATTAAATATACAGCCGTGCTTTGGTGCTTATAGTTTCTTGTGATGCGACAACCAAAAATATTAAATTTAATTGATCTGCATTACTGGATTGAAGTCACTGTAGTGGCTTGTTAGCAACACACAAAACTTAAGTTGGAGAAACGTTTATTTAACATAAACTATCTTGCTACAAGCACTGTTTTTCTGTGTCCTCGAACATATGCATAATGTTACATACGTGACCAACTTTACTCAACAAACAAACTCTTCATCTAGTAACATATCTTGTGTTCTTATTACCATCTTAAAATACTACAGTGACCTCACTCCTTCTAGCAAATAATCGATGACGTTAGTAGGATTTTATACAGTGGCCTCCCGAAAATTTTAAATAACTCAAAATATCTGCTGTAAACAAAATAAGTTTACGCGTTCGAGAACTTTTTCTAAAAAAGCATCGTTTTGTATAAAGTGAATTTATTCCATATAACACTCGCAGTATATGTATATAATATTATTTAAATTAAGTTATATACAGGGTGAGTTTTTCGGATGTATAGCAAAGAGATCTCGAAAGAATTGCAGCTTTACGAGTTCAATTGAATAAGCCTTTTGTTCTTTTGGAAATAATGCTAGATATCTCGAAAAACTGTTTTCTTGTTATTTCGTTTAGTGCCTGTTTAGTCGTAACCGACTATAGTTTCCATTAAAGAAACACAATTTTTATATCTCAAAAATTATAGCTTAAATAAAGATTTGGGTTAGACTGTCCTATACAGCACATATTTAACTTAAACTTTCTCTTTTGGATCTTTTTTCTCAAGTCAATAATAATAGAGCTACAGGCATTAAACGAAATAACAAAGAACCATTTTTTTCGGGATATTTAGTTAGCCGTGTATTTTTTCCAAAGAAATAAGAGGCTCATTCAATTGAACTAAAGCTGCAATTCTTTCCCCATTTGATCCTCTCTCTATCTCCGCTAGAAACTCAACTTGTATAACTCTAACACCAACTTTGTATTGTATTAAAAATATAAGCCAATTTTCTTATCGACTATTAATAGTTATTTCAAGTCAACTTACTAATATACGATAGAGTCAGTACACAATAAGATAAATAAGCATCTTGTTTCGAATGTCTTCCGGGAAGGAAGCACAAAACAAATACAAAGTTATATTAGCGATGTTAACGCTTAGCAGAGAACCCGTATGGAACGGAAATGACTTCATTAATACAAACCAGCGGTTAGCTGTATAATAACTACAAATAATTCGGCTTTCTAACAGAGAAACGTGCATAAATAACAACTGCAATTCCCATTACAAGTAAATATGTATCTCTAATTTTCGCGTAACTACACACACAGCACTAGATAAAATATAGCGAGTCAAATCGGATTATATATGTATACCTAGTCATATGAGTATTGCAGTGCAAATAAATATTTGCACTATTTTAATCCTCTTAAATAACACGTTTGTGAATTTTGTTCCAGTTTAATGAACGAAATTAGCTAGCTGTGTTGTCTAAAATAAAAATAAAATAATATCTATTGTGCAACGGAATCACCCAATAGTGGGAGAAAATACAATATACAAGGGTGGTATAATAAATACCCGTGTTTGACGACAGATGGCACTTTGTGTAAAAATCTGCATTACCGACTGTGAGTACTATTCTTTAGTCGATATCTATCAAAATTTCGTAAAGATTCATCGAGTACTTGACTTTTTTTAGCTGTTGAAAGTGACTAAGTGTATGTATTTTTGCAATCATGGAAAAAGAACAACACCGTTCAGTGACTAGATTTCTTTTTTTTTCTCTTTGGATGGGAGAACGTGTGCAGAAATCAACGACATGTTGCATGCGATTCATAAGAATCATGCACCATCGATGACTACCATCAGATGATGGGTTAATGAATTTGAGCGTGGCCGAACTTCCGTCTTTGATGAGGAGCGCCCAGGTCGTCGTATTGGGGTGACTACGGCAGATATGGTAAATAAAGTGCATAATATAATATCATATTAGCAGACCGTCGGATGAAGATAACAGAGATTGCTAAGATGGCAAACATATGCTAAAAAGGGACTTGCTGTTTTGCGTATCACAAATTCAACCGCAGTATGATAAAAGCAGGATTAACGAACTTGCAAAAGAAAAAGGTCATGAAGTTCTTCGATTACCACCTTACCCCTAGCTAGTTAAATCCCATTGAAATAGTATGGGCACACGTAAAATATATAAAAATGAATAATACCATATTTAAGGTAAAAGATATGTGGGAATTAATTCGAAGAGCATATAACACTGTAACAGTTGATAATTGTCAAAATTACATCAAACATTTAAAAAATATTGAAAAAGAAATGTGGATAGTGGATAATTTGCAAGATGACATCGAAGAATTTATTATTCATGTAACAGATTCGTCATCATTTGAAGATCAAACTGGTTCATCGACTGACTAAAAGTTGAAACAAGACATATGTGTGTGGAGTTGCCATTCCTTCCTTAAATATTATTGTATTATATGGGGATTTGTATGATTCCAGCTATTTTTGTTACAAAAGTGGAAACTATTATTTGTTGAAGGATTATATATTTTACGTCAAATGTAATAAGTTGTATAATACCCCAATTCCTAAATAAATGTTCGAAATGTAAATTACGTTAATATTGAGTAATAATAAATAGAATTATGAGCTTTTTCACTGATCCTTAAAAAAAAATTATGTTTTTATATTTTACTGTTTTCAAAATATGCATTTTAACTGTAAGAAACTCAAATAATGGAACCGGAAGTAATAATGTACAGCTGATTCGACGATTTGGCAACGGTGTATCGAATTCTCCTAAGCTCTGTACTGCACTCAGAGGTTGAGACAATCTACCGTATATTTATTTAGCTTCAAATACGCTCATTAAGCTTTCAAAGCCTCATTTTCTTCAATAATTCTTTTTGGTTCTTCATTTCCACCTACCAATAACAATTGACTCAACCAAGTGGTTTGTCCATACAAACATTCTATTTATTTACATCAGATGAATGTATGATTGCACCAACCGTTTTAAAATCCCGAAGTTAAGACAGTATTTCGCTTTAACACTGCCGATTACGAGATAACTCGTAGTGTACGTTATTGCCTACGACGCCAACTACGAGTTATCTCGTAGTTTGTTTTCTTGGCGTAAATTAGATTGGCTTTTTATACCGGAAACCTGAAAAGTACTGTGGCACTCTAGGTGTTAAGGAACAAACTATTTTGTGTTACTTTTCAATTCAACCAAATATAACTGATTCTAAATAATTTGTTCATTGAACAAACTAGATTCTCTTGGATATATTATATTATTCTCTTAGGTATAGTTGAAATAACCAATCAAATAGTAACTCCAAACAAATTTCCTTTAACAAAATAAATTTGTTTGATTTGACCGTACCGGTGTTTTCATTGCATACATACATATGCTCTTGTGTTCAGAAATGTTTGTCAACGTAAAATTTAAACATGCAAAGGGCGTGTATGTAATTTTAGTACGTTATCTATTAAATTTCTAAATATATTATTCGCATCTGTTTCGTACTCTATTGTTACTGTGACAAATAAGACAACAAAATCTACAACTGTGGACGAAATAATTGAATACTACAAAAATCAAGTTTAACGGGCCCTTTACTTGAGTTAACTATCAATTATTTTGCCCAACGAACTATCAGCAGTTTTCAAGTAATACATTTGAAGTCCCTATAATATGCCGCGTACTCTAACGAAATCTTAATTGCTTGCAAAAACTTCTTTATACTAACAAGCAAGAAGAAATGTTATTACTATAGGTGTATATATTGTGGAAACTACGGACATATACATAGGCATTTATATATCTAAGGCGATTATTAAGATAAATAAATAACATAATTTTTTGTTACATTAGTCATCCGGACAAATTCTAATTGTGACCTAAATGTTCCCCCATGGAATTAAACAACTTTCCAATCAAAAAACGTTCTAGATTCTGCCGCGAAATCCCCATCTAGATTTTCTATAGAGATTAAACATTTTAATCCTGGAAACAAAACAAATAGCCGTGGTAATTTAGTTTTAATTGAATTATTTAAACTCAAATCGTTCCTAATTCATTACGTGTTTAGCGCACCATCCTTCTGTTGCAAATTAAAGTGAAGCAGACTTTAAAATATTTTCCACTATCTTTTTCGTCACATCCGTCCATTACATCGTTCTCCTTAATTAGAAACTTTAAAGAATCAGGTATAGCAATATTAGGCAGACTTAACCTGCCCCTGTTCGACTATAGATATGTTAATTTCGTTCGATAAAATATTCCAATATCTTTTTATTTTTTCGTACTGTAGTGCGTATATGAATGCATTAATTACTGCAAACAAAATAATTGTTTAATCAAACCCTTCATTATCAGGAATCATTGTTCGCAAATGTTAATTCAAATAGGAAGGCAGATGATAATAATTCAGTTATAAGCAAAGTAAAAAATCCTAGAAGAAAAACACTGCTGATATGCATCATGAGATGGATTCGGACACTTACGAGAATTGGCTTATTAAGAAATTGCCTCCAAATATACCCCAGATGTCAGTGATTTTTCTTGATAATGCTTCCTATCACTGCAGAAAATTAGAAGAAATTCCAACGTCAGCATGGAGAAAAAACAATATCATTGATTGGTTCCGTGAGAAACAAATACCAACCACTGACGATGTGCTAAAAAGGGACTTGCTGTTTTGCATGTCAAGATTAAACCGCAGTATGATAAAAGCAGGATTGACGAACTTGCAAAAGAAAAAGGTCATGAAGTTCTTCGATTACCAC